>CALNHX010008522.1:0-59639 GCA_940337035.1 Agriotes lineatus | reverse complement strand
AAATAAGGTGTCTGATAGTAGAAATGTCAAAGTATTTTTAGGTTAGACTAGGACAGTAATCATGCTATTTTTGTGAAATAGCATGTTTATTGAAGTGCCACAAAGAAGTTTCATAGATTATCTCAATGTAACAGTACAAAGTAAAATGCCTACGTATTAATTAAACTATTAATACTAATTTGTACAACTAGTTTTGAAAGTCATGATTTTTTCATAAATTTGCAGTTTTATAACGAGGGCGAAGGCCGAGTTAATCAAGCAAATGAATGAAAAAAAGGACATTCTAAACCTGTTGTACACGTAGTTGACATTTCAATAAAATAGTTAAAAAAAGTGTACTTTTTTCACGATCTTTGCGTTAAGAAAAGACGACTTTCACGATCACTATCCAAAAAAAGTAAGTAACTATTTTGTTCCTAAAATTAATGAAATAAAATAATACTACCAATGATATCCTTTATTCAATATATTTCTTGTAGTAAATACTGTTGTGGTACAAAAGAAAAAAGAAAACGCCTGAAATCCATATTTTTAAAACGATTATCGTTTAACGTTTAACTCGAAATCTACAAAAAATCATGCGGCATTACTGGACAGAGTATTTTCACATTCTTTTTGCAAAATTCTGTTTCAAATGATCCTAAAATATTTAAACTATAATGGTTTGGTAAATCGAATAATAGTGAACTTAATTCACATATTCTGGATGTTTTTTTTATATACCAGTCAAGATAATCCATGCTTTCTTCTCATTTAATCAATTGAATTTAACTTTAGGAAAGCTATATTATTATTATTATTATTATTATTATTATTATTACAAAACTTTACATGCTGAGGATAAAACTATACGCACAGTACAAAAATAAATGATACTACGGTTATGCATTCGATTATAAGAACAAATTTGAAAAATTAGAAAAAAATAGAAAAAATAAAAAAAAATTCGTAAAAAAAATTTGTATGGATTCGAAAGTAACAGTATATAAACAATAACAAATACTAAAATAAAAATTTGAAACACGCTTTAAATTACCTTGGAATAAACCTATTACGAAATATAACTAAATTAAACAAATCTTCCTAAATTAAAACAATTTTCGAAGAGACATATGAATTAGCAGTAAACAACAAAACCTCGAGAGGCACTTCACTCTGGATTCAAGTATGAATCGACTTTGTTTTTGAACGCAGTTAACGACGATGCAGTCACTATATCATCACTAAGATCGTTCCGTTGTTGAAAAGTTCTGTTCGAGATGAAATGTTGGCGGTGAGATGTCTTGAAAGGTTCTTTTTTGAGTTTAAAGCTGTGGCCACGTAAGCGGGGATCTGAAGATGGTTCTACCATATTTTCAGCAGAAGGAAACAAATTGTGGGTAAATCTATATAAGTAATTGAATGAAGTCACCCTGCTCTCTTCGGGTCTCAGGCGTTGCCAGATTTAGTGACTTAAGTCTAGCATCGTAAGATAAGTGTCTGAGCTGTCTGAGCCAACGAGTTGCTGCTCTTTGTATTTTCTCTAGGACTTGCACGTCTCGACGGAGCCACGGAGACCATACAGGGGATGCAAACTCGATCAGCGGTCGAATATAGGTAGTATACATTTTAAAGGCTAAATCTGGTGACGGGTTTAGAAACACTTTTTGAAGAAGATACAATTTGGATCTAGCCTTTTTGGCAATGTTTAGTACGTGGTTAGACCACGACAAGTCCTTCATAATGGTAATTCCCAAATCCACTTGAGAGTCTACAGTGCTAAGTGGTGTGTTGTTCATAAAATATATTGTGTTTGGATTTCTCTTCCCTAGGTTCATCACAACACATTTTGTAACATTTAACGGGAGAAGCCATGTTGAACACCAACAAGTAATCGTGTCGAGATCCATTTGTAATGTTGAGGTAGATACTGGATTTGATACAATTTTATGTCGTCAGAATAAACGCTGGTTTTGCTTTGAATTACAGATAGAAGATCTGCTGTGTATAATAAAAACAAGACTGGACCAACAACTGAGCCTTGGGGTACGCCGCTCGTCTGGGGTAGGGTATCAGAATAGCTGTTTCCGACTCTTACAGCTAAGGTCCTGCCTGACAAAAATGTTTTCAACCAGCTTAATAACTCTCCATTAACACCAGCATGTTCAAGCTTACTAAGAAGTCGGCGCTGGACTATCGTGATCCAATGACATCATCATTTATTGAAGTCAGCAGGTTAGACAAAACAGATCTGCCAGGGAGGAAGCAATGTTGACAGTTGGGTATCCTGTTGGTATCAAGTAAAAATGATAAGTATAGTATCAGTGCAACTTTAAACACAACATTTGCTTGTTGTTTCTACGACTCTAACACATTTTACGCCAATGTCAAAATATCGGCTGTCAACATGATAAAAAAGAAATTACGAAATTTTAGTGCTCTTCTTCTTATTAAAAATAAACTGGGCTGCGTGCGCTATTGCGCTGTCTATCCTATTCAATTTACCACCATTTTTAGGCCTATTACGTTGGACCATTCCGTTCTGTTACACACCCCTCCCCTGCCTCCCCCTGCCGTCCCCCTGACCAAAGAAAGAGACCCTCGGGGCTCCACCCCTCTCCAAGAGGGCTCCGATCCTCTCCAAGGGGGCTCTCGGGGATCCGCCCCCCTCCAAGGGGCCGTTGGTGCTCCGCCCTTCTCCAAGGGGCCCTCGGTGCTTCGCCCCTCTCCAAGTCGGCCCTTGGGGCTCCTGGGGTTCCGCCCCTCTCCAAGGGGGCCCTCAGGGCTTTGCCTCTCTCCAAGGAGGCCCTCGGGGCTCCGCCCCTCTCCAACGGGGCCCTCGAGGCTCCGCACCGTACGCGAAATCGAGGCGACGGCAAAATGCATGCAAATGCAAATGGGGGAAATCGCGTCTGCAATTGTCGTGACGGACACACACGTTTGGATCGTTCTCTTTTATTTATATGATTAAAAAACAGATGACAGCTAGATCCTCTAATTAGTTTGCATTATGGTATAAAAAATTCTTTAATAACTAAATAAAATGTAACGTTTTTTTCGAAAACGATTTATTTTCTAGAATTCCAAACAGATAGTTAAATGTTAAACTGATGCTGGTGTCGAATAGCCAATCATAAGAATTGTAATCAATAAAAAGTCCAATATTTGCGATCTACCTACACTGTGACGAAACGGGTTTGTTAGCTTTTCTTTCACTCGTTTCACAACGCCCTGAATTGGTCTCGTAACCCAGAGTTCTTAGATGTGGTTGAGTAATTTGATCGACAAAGTCAGATCAATATGTTTGGTTTGTTTGTTTATTTGGCAAAGCCCGTTGCGTGTAAAATGATATCAAAATACGTACCACCATAATAATAGAAAACTAAACTTTCGCATACGGCGAAAAACATACATACAATAACTAACATATGAGGTTGGTTGCTATAAGAGCAGTTGCATAAACATTTTTCCCGCTGTTGATCATGTAAGTCAGTGATACAGCCTTAGTAACAAAACGTGTAAGTCGGTGATTATATTTGTTTGCTGCTTTTTCTTGACAACGGAACTTAATATTATTATTAAGTTCCTAGGATAATAAAATTAGCAAAGCAAGATGCAGATTTAGACGTTTTGTTTCTAAATTGCAAGTGTTTATGTGGCATGTGACACTCATAGGTAACACGACTCACGAAAGTTAATCTTGGTGACAGGTGACAAACCAAACGATTTTTTCAAAAATCTAGGAAAATGTTGATCAGCAGAGGGAAAAATATAATCAGATAACTCGGAATGTATCGCCTATTAACATTTTCGGCAGGCAACAAGCCGCGACTTCGTCTTGGCTTGTACTTGCCTACCTCAAATGTTAATAGGTCCTTACATTCCTTGTGACTTAAATAGCTATCTATCTACGACAGTGTGTAAAATTGCCTTTTAGTTGGCAGTTTTAAGTTTGTAAAGCGACTGCTTAATAACATGTTTTCATTAGTTTACGTCGTCAGTAGTAACGTGCTTAAAAGATTTCATTAGGCAGATTGTCAGTAGCAAAATGTTTTAAAATTTTTAAAACACCCAAAATTACTACCGGATGCTAGTAATCCTAATTTACATTAAAACAAATTTGTATATTTACCGTGTTTTCTAGATTCTATCGTAGATAAAATATTGTACGATACACATGCGTAAATCATCTTTAGTCACTCGCGGGGCTTAAGAACAGGGTATACCCTAAAACCAGAGACGTAAAAAGTGGCTCTATATCTTATAATTTAATTTATTTTCTGATTTCCTTTGGTAGTTACGATTAAAATTAAGTTTTTTAACAAATTTGAAAAGAAAAATTTTTCTTCAACTGATTAGGAACAAAAATAGATGTTCGTTCACTCGCGTTTTAACTCTACCCCACTCGTGCCTAAAGAGTAGCTTTACGCACTTGTATCGTAAATTACTATTATTTAAATTATATTGTCAAACAGTGACACGTAAAGTTATTTTTTAGACATGTCGCAGAAGCATTTGGAAGGTCGAGCAAAGAAACTTGCTGCTTTATTAATAACATAATTCTAACAGAAACATGGTAATGGGGCCCTTTTATACCGTTGAATGTCGCCAGGAAGGTAATTTACAGTCTTCTTAATTAGCTTATGTAAATTTATAAAATTTTACTTTAGCGGGTTGTGGCAGCATTAAAGATCAGTATTTCTACTGTAAACCCTACACCTCAGCCAATGAAATGAGATTTGAACTTCTTCACCTAAAAACGGCCCCTTTCTAATCCTATTGCTTGCTTTGATAACTGCACCGAGGCTGTTATTCGAAATACGATTTATGAAATGTCCGAACGTATAATAGACATATTGTGTCATAATTAGGTAAATTATACAGAGTGTTTCAAAATTGCACAGAACAAATATAAGGGTTTTATTCTGCATAAAAAAAATAAGAGAAAAACTAGCATGAACACATCTCCTAAAATAATTCGTTTCTACGATATCTTTGACAAAAGAATAAAAAATAGCAGTTCGTTTTTAATACGTTTAGATTTAGTAGGCTGGTGTTTTGTTTTCATTATCTGTTTGTTTTACTTACAACTGTCAGAATTATTATGAGTGACTCGGAGAAAAGCGAGTACTTCGCATAGTTACCATAAATTTGTCTTAAAAAATCTGGTGTGCTACACTCACACAACTTCCTTTTACAGTGATCTTATAATTAGCCAAAAGTTTGATTTTTAATTTTTAAGCATTTGTCAAAACTTTTCAAAAATTACAAATTCTACAAAAATGGTACAAAATAAAACGTTAGTTCAACAGACAAATTTTCTATAAAATTTTAAGCTGAATTCAAAAATGTAATAATGTACCGGGTGTTCTATTTAAAATACTTAGGAGTTAATAAAAAAAATAGAAAAAAACAAAAGAAACCCATTTTAGAAGTATTTAACTGGAAAATCACCTATCTTACATTAATACACATGAAACATTTTATAAAAATGTGAAGTTTGAAAAGAATCGTTAGAACCGTTTTTGAAAAAAATCGAAAATAACTGAAAAATCACAAGAGTAAACACCTACTTCCGGTTAAGCGATTTTCTTCAAAAGCTTGCTGTCTCATCTACATAGTACGCAAAACTTATATACGAAGTTTCAAGGTCATACTTCTTTTCGTTTTTGAGATATTCTGTTCACAGACAGACTGACAGACAGACAGACCAATGAGTTCAGGGGACTCGAAAACGTGAAGATCTGTTGAAAATTCAATTTCGAATTTTTGTGGTGAATCCAACACCTCCATTATCGTAAAAGGAAGTAAAAAAGAGAAAGAAAAAAAGTTAAACTTGAGATAATGTATTTTGGAACGCATGCTTATTATTTTTCTACTTTTTACTATAGAAAAACGCCCACATATTGTATGCAAACAAAAAAATGTGTTGAAACAAAAATTCAGCCTGCTAAATCTTAAAGGTTTGAAAAACGAAGTGTTATTTTTAATCTTTGGATCAAAGATACCTTTGAAATGAATTCTTTTAGGACGTATGTTTATTAGAGTTTTCCTCTTCTTTTTTTATGCTCAATGACGCCCTTATATTTGTGCTGTGCAATTTTGAAACACGCTGTATAATTAAATAATCTTGTTTTTAGAGCAACCTGCAACATTTTACAATTTTTGAGGAAAACTGTGACAGGAACAAATTTTAAGGGCAATTAAGCGTCTTTGCATACGGTCTTAAAAAATGAAGGGTTTAAATGCAAAAGGATAATGTTCGAAGAGGTCATTGAATTGAACGGATTTTATTTGAAACTAGTGTGTTTTGGAGTTCTAGCAGCAGATGAAACAAAACGCATTGTATCAATTTGTGTTTTTTTGATGAGACGTGAGACGATAATCTAAAATGGCACTATAGGTAGCTCTAGGCAAGACATTGGTTTGCGAACTGTTAAAATTCTGCTAAAATACCGGCAACATCGCATAGATATGACGTCATGAATGTTTATGACGTGCAACGGAAGTTTTTTTTTCAACTATAACATTTTATCCATACTAAAGAGTTCCAAAACACTAGCAAGGGATCTTTTACATGCTACACATCGGGGCCAGGAATCGAACTCTCGACCTTAGATCAGTAGCCAGAATGCTTAACCACTGAGCTACCAAGCCGGCTCAAATATGTTTATTACCTTTATTCTGCAGATCAACTTAAACTGTACAATTAAAAACGTAAGTATACGAAATTATAAGAAAACTGGCGAACTGCACGATTCTAGGGTGATTCTTATTGAACATCACCTCTCGCATGAAATTTAAGTAAAACATTTCTTATTTACGTAGAACAACTGCCAAAATTGAATGAACCGATAAGAGCGTATTTACGCAGATCGCATCTAATCGTCAATCCAATAACAGCGTACTTGCAGACCTTGCTACATTGAAAAAGGGCTGTTTAGCATGTGTAATATTTGCACGTGGTGCATCAACGTGCCGCATCAACCCTCGACGCCGGCTCCATTGTCCGGTCACGTTCACCAGGAACTGATGCATCTGATCGAACGCCTCAAGTGGAAAAGCAGCAAACGACGCACACGTGCCGTATTTTAAATAAACATTTAATAAGGACTCCTCTCGTCACGATGTTTAGGAAGCGGGCAGAAGATAAACGATCTCGCCCGTGCTTTATTCTGTGTTTAGTAGAAGCGCTTTTGACGCATCAACAACAAGGAAGAAGTGTTAATTATCTTGTCTGGAGAAGAAATAGATAATGTGCACAAAATACACAATTAAATTTATAAGGTTGAAATAATTTATAAGGTTGAAATAATTTCTACTGACTTGAATACAGTCTATCTGTTTTCAACATGACTTAGAGCAGGCCATGACCATCCATTTTTGCAAGAGTGTAGATAGAAATTTAGTTCAAACCCAAGTTTTGATGTTGGTTACAAATGAAGTTAATAAGAAAACTCAGAACTAAAATGTCCCCTTATTTTAAAAAATTTGACATTAAACTTACGAATGCAGCAATGAATCGCTTGCTTAGTTTCTGTTGTTAACTTTTTTGGCATTTTGAAGGTTTTCAATGTTCCTACAGCTGTCAAAAGTGACGTTAGTTATATTTCCTAGGTTGGGTTAGTACACTGTAAAAATTATGCTCTGGGTCATATTGAAAAAAAATAGACTGTAAATTATTTGTAAAATAACCAAAATTTCAATTATTTTTAGTAGTTGTTGCCTGCCCCAAATTGCCTAGCAACAGCATCACCCTTCACTAGTATCCCGTAACACAAACTGGAAAATACTTGATAGTAGAAACCGCGGCCGACAAGATAATACTGGTGAACAAACAAACCAGACCAAACAACCTAAAACCACGAGCTACTGGCTAAGCCCCACAAACCGTTTTAAACTGTTTCTCTACGAAAATTTACAAGAACAAAGGCCGATTTACTAAATGAACTGTACCCAAACCTCCACGGATAGATGTTTTTAGTGTCAAATCTACTGAGCTTTTAACTGAATTCTTGGAAGACGTAGCTACAGATAAGTAGTCATTGAAGGCTCTACCAAATGCTGATATCAAAGCACTTTTTAAAAAACACATACTAATAACTATAGCACTGATAAAAAGGAATACTGAATTCCATACCTACCAGTTTAAATAAGAATGGGTAACTTACATTAATTCACAAGTATATAAATGAAATAAAGGAGTAACTACAAACACTCGGACACGTAACAACCAATGTATGGAATGTTAAGCAAGCTGTCACAAAAAAGTGTTATCCGTTTTCGTTGTAGAACTAAAACCGGCTGACAACAATAAATACATATGTGTACAAAATCAAGAAAATTATGCACTCTGTTGTTAAATTTAAACCTTCACTCGTCAAACGAAGATTACCTCAATACTGCAGATGTCAGAAATATGGGCGCACAAAATTTTTGTGTAATAGAACATCAAGAAAATTACTGAAACGTCACGTGTATGAACTGCAAAAAGAAATACCCTGCGAGCTATAAAGGATGCTTTGTTTACAAGGACTTTCAGTAAATAATTTTCCCTCGTGAAGGCAAAAAAACCCTCCGGAGCACAAGAACATACAAACCAAGCTTTACTTACGCCCAAGCATTAAACAACAAAACCCAACAAACAGAAAGATTCTGGACTGACATACCATTCAAACGACAAGGAAGTTAAAGCTGATGATGAGACAACTAATGGAACAGATGAGCACAATATTAAACCGTTTAACAACAATTGCATGTAAAATACTCAATGGTCCATTACTTTAAAATAGCGGTATGGAACGCCAACAACAACATAAAGACGAAATCACTATATTTATAACTAACCACTGCAACACCTACGCTGACAGTGCAATAACTAGAAGAAATTCAATTAAGTACTATAAACTCCCCAAATACAGTCAACCACACCTACAAGCTGTAACCATAGAAGTTGAACTGGCAAGGTCTGCTTACAATATCAGCACCCTATTGCCCACCAACGCATAACAATAAACAACAAACACATACACGTTACTTCCGTATACGGTAATACGGAGTAATACGGAGTAATAAAGTTATCTCCGGAGGCTGCAAAGCATGTTCAGACTGGGACTCCAGACTATATGTATACTATCAAAGGCAGAGAAGTGGTGAAAGCTGTAAATAACATGCGATTGCAATCATTGTCCACATGCTAACCAAATTGTCTAATCAAAAAGGAGTCACTCATCAATAAATGCACAAACTGGAACCGTCTCCAAGAGCTCGTTGACGAATCATTGAAAACGGATATCCCATTAACAACAACAAATAAACTAGAAGACGCAGTGCAACACTTTAACAAGGTAGTTCAGTTAGCGGCTCGCCAGGCCACACCGGATCAGTTCGGAAAACTGCTCTAATATAGTTCAACAAAAAATCGCAGAGAAGCCCAGACTAAGACGAATATGGCAGAAACCAAGACAATCAAATGTCAAAAGAGCCTTAAATGATGCAACTATTAAGCTTCAAAAGCTTTTTTCAGAAATCAGAATGAATAAAACTACTTGAAACGTCTGTCACCACTGGAAGCAGTAGACTAGTCGCTCTGGAAAGCCACAAGATACTTAAAGCAACCCCAGCACCGATTCGTACCGTCAATAATACCTGGGAAAAAAGTGATCGTGAAAAGGCGTCGACCTTTGCTGAACATTTAGTTAATATTTTCAAACCGTTTCCGGTGAAAATAGACAGTGAGGAAGACATTCGCCAACTGCTAGAAATGCCTATCAAATGAGCTCTCCAATAAGAAAACCTAAAATCAGTCAAGTAAAAACCGTAAACCTCAAAAAAGTGAGTTCACCCAAACCCCTAGAACGATGTAATCACTGGAAAAATACTTTAAAAAACTGCCCCTAAGAGCTTATTAATTGATAACTCACTTATTCAATTCATTTTTAACCCTTCGACATTTCCCCGAACAGTGTAAAAATGCCGTAATAATCTTAATACCAAAGCCGATCCTGCATCTTATAGATCAGTTCCTCTGCTACCAGCACTGTCGAAAGTATTCGAAAAAATGCCCTTAGGTAAGCTATACCCAATATTTCTGGAAAATCGTCTAATACCCGACGAAGAATTCCTGCAACAATTGAACAGGTTCACAGCGTAGTGGATAAAATTACTAAAGACTTTGAAGGGCGAAGGTACTGTGCCACAGTGTTTTTAGACGCCACACATCCCTTCGATAAGAACTGATACGAGGTTCTGCTTTGTAAAATGAAGAAAACCCTATCCATGTATTACTTCGAAATTCTGAAATCATATGTAATCAACAGACACTTCCTTATCAGATATCGCAGTGATCTAACACCCCTATACTTTATCACCTCGGGTGTTTTCCAGCACAGTGCATAGGGCCCAATAATGTACCTGTTATTCATGGCAGATCTCCCAATTACAACAGGAACCATGATTACTCCTTTACAAAACAATGCTCAAACCCATTTGGACTGATGGAATACAACTATGAGGCACCTCCAAAAAATCCAATATCGCAATTCTGAGAAGACTTCAATCAAAAGATGTTACAGTCGAAACCTGTATTTACGAAATGAACATAACATCAAAACACTAAGCAGCTGGTTACACGATAAAAAAGACATACATCGGAAAACTACAAGGACCAGTTGCCCCAACTATGCTACGATGTACTGTAACAGGGAGGGTCCATTACGATATTACTAAATAAATAAATCAATAAATTTTTATTCAAAATCTGAATCTCAAGGACGAAGTTTAGCAGAGCTATTCTTCCACTTCGCCCTTGTAAAAATACAATAAAATGAACAAAATAAAATGCAATGCCATAATACATAAATACAAAACTACAAAACTCAATGACAATGTATCACGGAGATACTGGAACAGTACCTGTCAACGCTGTGTCTCAAATAATATTAAAAATAACTTTTCTTTAATTAATATCTAAATCATCATTCACATCATTAACTTCACGCCCAATATCATCAGGACGAAATGCATGATATATCTGGGTATCGTCAGCGTACATGTGAACACTACAAGTCGCTAATCTGTTATGGAAGTTGCTAGTGTATACCGTGAATAATAATGGTCCAAGTATGGAACCCTGTGGTACTCTTCTCTGTATATTTATGAAATTAGATATAATATTTTGAACAATGTGTTAAAACACATTGTTTTTGATCAGTTAAATAGTTTTTTATTAAATTAATTGCTGAAGAATCAAGACCAATGTAATGCAAGATGGCAGATAATAAATTATGGTTAATCAGGGCAACGACCTGTTAATCTGAATAAAGATGTTAAATGCCATAGATGCCACCACCTTTTCAAAATGTGGAAATGTGAACTACCCCTGCAAGGTGTCTACAGTGCTCGGTTCCAGTCAGCATACAGCCACGGTGAACTTACCTTTCTTTAATTTCTTTAGCTGCCTGAACTCCTTACAAAACAAAAGCACACAACTTCTTCTTCTTCTTCTTCTACAGCCTGTAGATGCCACTCCTGAACATAGACATCTTCCATTAGTTTCCACGCTGATCTCTGTTGGGCGGTCAGCATCTAATTTTTCCTGCGTTGGATATTGACACCCCATCTCATCTGGTCGACCCACACTTCGTTTAGTTTCTCTCAGCCTCCATTGCATGAGGGTTTTGTTCTATTTGGGTTTGTTATCTCTGGCTACATTGCCAACCCACTGCCACTTTAATCTTGACACGCGCTCGATCTCGTCAACAGCTGGAATTCTTTGCCTTATTTCTTCGTTTCGGACTCCGTCAGACTAATTCTCAGAATCGCACTACTCGCTGATAGGGTGGTTGTGTCTAGGCCGTACGTTGCAACTGGTAAGATGCAGATGTCGTGAATTATTCGCTTAATCGGGATACTCGGATCTCGTAGAAAGTAGTTGAGTCTGCCAAATGCAGCCCATGTGAGACGAATTCGTATGGAAATTTCTACTGTTTGGTTGTTCTTCCCAAGTTTAATGCTGTGTCTTATACAGACGTAGTCTTCGATAATTTCTAGCTGTTGGTTGTCACAGGTAACCAGCACGTTAGTTGGGCTTATGATTTTAGTCTTTTCAAGATTGATTCTCAAACTAACGGTTTGGGAGACTTCGTTGAGTTCCCGTAGCATCGTCGCGAGTTCGCCAGCATCGTTACTAACAAGAAAAATATCGTCAGCAAAACGTAGATGGCTCAAACATTTTCTGTCGATGTTAACACACCTTTGGTCCATTTAAAAACGTCCTCCAACGCCAGGGTGAACAGTTTAGGTGAGATGATATTATCTTGCTTTACACCTCTTTCAACTTGTAGCGTGATGCAGTCTTCATCCACTTTGACGCGTAGGGTGGCATGTTCGTAGATGTATTTGATCAAGTTGCAATCAATCACACAACACATAATACAAATTCCCATGCAACATGATTCCTATAAATATTAATGTACGACTAATTTAAAAGGAAATGTATTGACTTGGACAATAAAGATATGCAAATAGTTTCACAAACATTAAATCAAATTCAAAGGGTTAGTAGTTCTAAATTATTTATCTAACATTGAAACAATATGACTTAAACAAGGTCCACCAGCTATGGTGAACAGACAACAAAAATGTAACTAATTTAACCCAAACGCGACCGCTGTGAACAAGCCACAAAAATCTAAATATGGCCACGCTTATACGGAATGTCGATCACGTAGACCTGTTTTAAATTTAGTTAGCGCAACTGTCGTTTTACGTCACACAAGATTCAAAATGGAGCAACGCACACGTATTGCAATTTACTATATGGCTAGAACACAGTACCTGGTTTAAGAGTCCGGAAACCGCTACAGTGACGTCCAACGAGGCTGCCAGCGTCGGCAGAACAGGAACTGCCCAAATAATATGACGGGATGCGAAAACAGAGCTTAAACAAGCCGGAATGCTGTCATTTTCCAAAAAGTGATGAAAGGCGCCGACGAGGATTTTGCAATTTTTCCAAAAGGCGAAATTCCCTCGGAAGCAGATTAGCGCCAATTAGAATCCATGACGAATCCGTTGAGTACGTAAACTAAGGCCTGCAGAAAGTCTCCGGGATGGGTCTTACGGATACCATACTTTCCTACCGTCCCTCGAACGGCACACATAACGGCTTCAGAAAGCCCACAAGAAACGCAACATGACAAATACGTCACACACATGCAAAGAAATGACGCTCAAAAATATAATACTCTATACCTTATATTCCAGGCATATCTGACAAAAGTAGACGAATTGGAAATTGACTCAATGTTATGACGATATATAAAAGGATGAATACCTTGCGGTCAGTTCTTACAAAAACTAAACTGTTCAACGAAAAACAACATTCAAAGAATTGTACATATAATATTCCCTGTAAATGCGAGAAATATTATATCGGTGAAACATCCAGACTAGATTAGATTAGATTTAGGTTCTACTACTGCCTTTTGCTGGCATGCGCACGTCAGCCCTTTGGGCTTTTTGTACTGTCGGGAGTTTTCAAGTTAGCAGGCAGACATCTGTATCCTTTACTAGACTAATGTCTCCTACTAGCTTGCGGTTGTCAATAGAGTTAAGGTTCCAATCGAGTTGGTGTATTTTACGCTGCAATGCTAGGCATTCAAAGAGGATATGATAGGCTGTTTCATCGTCCTCTTGGCATAGTCTGCAAACGGGTTCATCTCTTATTCTCCTTAGCATAGAATTTCGGCTTAGACCTCGTAGTATTTGTAGATGAACACCCAGCATTCTCTGGCTTAATGTGCCTTGCACCTTGTGAAGTCGAGCAAAAACCCGCGCGGGCCATGCTCTTTGGTGGCTCGTGTTGTTTGAGTATCTGGAGAACGAGGATACTTAGGCAGATTTGGCCGTTTTGCTGTTTGTGCATCCATATTCACTAACGTTTCGCAAGACCTTGCAGCTTGCATCATCAGAGAAAGTGGCACTAAGAATCGAAGGTCGGTGTGGAGCTATTTATAGTCCTCTGTATCAGGAGCGCGGAGTGGCGTAACGCTGGTTGGTCATCCGAGTGCAACGTAATCCGCGGGGCGTGGCCGTATGACGCACAGTGGTTGTAATGCTTTAGATCGTGTATCACAGGGGTCCACATTTTACTAAGCTTAAAGCCATCTTCCCTGTTGATATTATTTGGATGTTTTTCTATTTCTATGGCTTCACGTATCACTCGCGGGAAACGTGGACCCCTGTGATACACGATCTAAAGCATTACAACCACTTTGCGTCATACGGCCAAGCCCCGCGGATTACGTTGCACTCGGATGACCAACCAGCGTTACGCCACTCCGCGCGCCTGATACAGAGGACTATAAATAGCTCCACACCGACCTTCGATTCTAACCGAGCTCCGTGGCATAGTGCGTAGCACGTCCACTTAGCATTCGGGAGGTCGTGGGTTCGATTCCTGCGGAGTCAACAGAGTACCTTCTCTGAGGCGAATGCCGGGGCAGTACTTCTCCACCTTTCCTGGCCTCTCTTCCATTCTCCACCCCTCCTTTCTCTCACCCATCCTATAATTCCCGTTCTTGGCTGAAGAGGGACGGAAGGTCCCTGTAGCAGCCCGCCCCCAGTTGGGGGAATTGAAATAACCCTGAACCTTTACCTTTTTTTTTACCTTCGATTCTTAGTGCGACTTTCACTCTGATGATGCAAGCTGCAAGGTCTTGCGAAACGTTAGTGAATATGGATGCACAAACAGCAAAACGGCCAAATCTGCCTAAGTATCCTCATTCTCCAGATACTCAAACAACACGAGCCACCAAAGAGCATGGCCATCGCGCGGGTTTTTGCTCGACTTCACAAGGTGCAAGGCACATTAAGCCAGAGAATGCTGGGTGTTCATCTACAAATACTACGCGGTCTAAGCCGAAATTCTATGCTAAGGAGAATAATTCGAGTAACCGCGAAAGCCTCAAACAGTACGGGCTCATCTCTATAGATATTGATCCTGTGCATTAATTCTCAGAATGTTCCAGTGCCTGTTAGTAGACTGACTACTTGCTTGCTTCGAGTTCTGTTCAGTCTCAACAGGGTTTTGGTGGTTTGTGGATTCGGAGTTTTTAGCAATGTTTTGCAGTGTGTTGCTTGATTGTAGTTTCTCCAAATTACTTGGTGTGCGGTATTGATCCATTCATTAATGGCTGAGCGGGCTTGGTTTTTCTGCTTAGACCAGGTTCTGGATCGATCCAGACTAGGAATGAGCGGGTGACGTGAAAGCAGTGGGGTCAGGCCGGGTCACGGATCCCGTCGTGAACGTGAGTAATTATGGAAAATCAGGCCGTGAACGTGAGTGAAAGTTTTCAAGGCGTGATTCACATTTTCAATAATTTCACGTTAAATATTTAATAATGAATAAAATACTGCAGCGTTCCCCGCTCCCCCGCTGCCCGACATGTGGAAGATCTAGAGCTGGAGCAGGAGGTTATTGTGCTTCTGTGTGGCAGCCTGCAGCGACGGAGTTTCGCACTTGTGTTGTGAAAGTTGTGTCTACAGTCAATCGCGTGTCTGCGTCTATAGGCGAACAAGTATGTCTTTGAAAACGGTTGCAAGAAACGTTTTTGCGAGAAATTAGTATTTATCACTTATTGTAAGCTATTGTAGTAAATTTTCATTTATTCCTTTTTGTGACTATTATTCTGATTGCTACATATCAAGTAAATTATTTCACGTGCAAAACATATTTTTGTCAAGAGTGCTTAGTTTTGTCGCCTGTTTTAAATTTGAACATTCTATTCTATCTGAATTTGGATCTTCAACTGATAGCTGCGGGTCACGTCGTGAGTGGCGGGTCACGCCGTGAACGTGAGTGAACGTGAGCGTTAGCGTGTGTAAACGTGAGTGTTTAAAGCAACCGAGAAACGTACGTGACGTGAGTGAATACTAATCTCTAATCCAGACCTTTAGAAGTTAGCGTTAAAGAACATAAAAATATGATGAAAACCTATCAATTCAATAAGTCTAAGCTGGCAGAACATGCTTGGGATGAAAACCACAAAATGCAATAGCATAACACAAAGATCGTGTCTAAATAATCGATATCAACTAAACGTAAAATGAAGGAAACGGCATATATTTTATTTAACCAAGAAAAATGCGTGTTGTCTTTATCAGTATTTTTAGACAATAGTTGGCTTTCAATTCTTAAAGATCAGAACAAGTTGGTATAGATAATAAACAAACGTCAGTGTCAAACAATTTATTGGAGGTTGGTCGTTTTTTAGTCCCAGTGAAAAAGCTAAGTTTCTTGTTCTTTTGTAATCGTTCATCGTTGATAACCTGCGCAGATTGTCCCTCGAAACGTTTGTTATTTAAAAAAAATATAATAATGTTATAATTAAATACTAATTCCTTTATTAATTCAGGTATACTATAAAAGGTGAAAAAGAAACATAAATCTTGGTTATGGAATGAAATTGTTGAGAAAAAGTTACACTCGTTTTGTTAGTAAAGAATATGCTATTAATATTACAGTATGATATAGAAAGATCACTCTTCTTAGTCATCTGCTAAACATTTTTTCCAAAAAACTTGTTTTCAACATTATTATCGTAAGAAGAATTTTGAAATACTTATGATAATTAGTGAAAATTAAATGAAAAAGTTGTCTTCTGATTTAAAAAATTTTTTTTGTTGATTAGGAAGACAAAATCATACTATTGTAGCATTGCAGTATTACTAAAATTCTAATTCCGCCCCTTTGATTTTTGGGAAATAAGTTGTTTATTTCAAAAGAAAATGCTTTTAAGGTCATATTGACATTATCCTCTATATTTGCTTTATTTACTAACGTTAGCTGTAATGCTCTAGCTCACCTTATCGTAAGCTACTTCATGGCTATACGAATTTATAAGAATATATGTGTGATTTTAACTTCCAGAGGTTAACGTTGAGGTTTGGTGCAGGTCATGCGATTAGCCTGGATATTCGTAGCATCTCTCCTCGAGTTGTATGAGGTCTCTCGGTTTTGTTAATCTTTTTCTGAAAGGTTTACGTGGTTTAATTAGTCCTATCAGCTCAATGTTTACCTGTTCGATTTAGTTTATTTTGATATGTTGACGGTTGACAGCTGGCATTCGAGTGCACTAGGCGGTGTTTATTGTACCACTTGTCTGAATTTATTTGAATTTAACAGAATACAGAGACGCTCTCCTTGCGGGAAGCGTGACCACGGTTAAAATGGCTTTTTTAGTGCCATTACCAAACTAGATCAGGGTAAGGGTGTCGACGAAAGACGACGATTTGAGCTCCTGTACACAGATCATGTTTATGCATTCGTTTATTAACAATTAATATTAATATGTACAGTGTTATAAAATTAACCTAGAGATAAAAATTACAGTGGCTATATAAGGACAGTGTGGTCAATTTTGGTCCTGTTTCTGATTGGTTGTTTTAAAATCCGCCATTAAGAGTCGTTTTACGAAATTACACATAGTCACACAAAATTGGTTCTAAGTCCTTTATTATTGAAAGTAGCCCCAATATGAAGTGGAATGAAATAATCCTCATAAAATTCTACAGTATCCTGTGTAAGCGAATGCCGAATTTTCGTTTGCATAAGTAAATGTCCAAATCAAATGCTATAATAAACTATATAAATGTGTTAATGCCAAAGATTATTGCATCAAATTAAAGAGAATTTATGCGCTACGTAACACTGAATATTCTATTCCTCTAAATTAACTGATGGAATAAATACAACGGTATGATTATGAATATTAAAAAAAAAATTGTTGAGATTTTGTACGTAATCTCTGTGTCGATCAACGCAAAATGTTGTCAATTTTCGTTTTTTATGTACAAAAACACAATAAAGAAGCTAAAAAAGAACACCTTCACTTATATTTTTAATCGCTGACAGCGATTCCTTACGTTTCACATCATCTCTTGCCGTTTAATTCTGTTTAAGTAATATTATTGACATTCTTGTAAAATTAATGTTACACTGCACATTTGACCACCTCATATTGCACAAATTTTAGCGATCGTGGGTATACAGCGCTCTGCAAAGCATCTCCGAACTTCACATATGTCCAGTCCGTATAAAATGACGTTTATGTCACAATTTAGCAGGGTGACGTTTGTCTTACAATTTAGCAGACAGTGCACGGAACAATACCTAAGGGCGTGGCTGGTTGTTGTAGAGACGACTCTTAATGGCTGCCTTTTTAAAATTGACCACACTATCCTTATATAGCCACTGTAATAAAAATAATCGAACAATATATGTAGAGCGCGTGGCCCGGTGGAACGCCTCTCCATGGGCGAGAAGCTGATGGTGGCGGTCGACCTGGAGGCAGGAAAACTTCGGCCAGGACTTCTTGAACCTGCGGCTCGCGTCCTAGCAAAACCCTTTGGAGGCGGGGGCGGTCTCTACTTGCCGGATGACCTGAGGCAGCGTGACACACCTCGGCGGCATGCAAGGGAATGCGGCGAAAACTTGGGGCGTCCGTGCCGTGGCCAGGTGGATCCTAGGCGGAGTTGTGCGACGCCGGGTTGTCGATCCCTGGGAGCGCGAGCTCAGGCAAAGTCCTCTTCGTAGCGCGGAGTTCCTGGGGTTCTTGGACAGATCTGGTGGTGACGTGGAGCCGAATGGCGAGAAGCGGGCCGGAGCACACTCTGGTCCGCAAGCAGCTAACGCAGATCTGGAGCTTGGGGCGCCTTGGAGCCGTGCAGAACGCGTCTGACGACTGCACTCTTCAGTTGCAGGGTGCTGCAGTGAACCTCGAGCTGGAGACGGCGGGCGGCGGACCCGGACGTCGGCTGTTCATGCTTCTCATCCTCGGTGAGCTGTGACTAGGCCGCGCTGGAAAGCGCGAGCTCTAGGTTCTTTGGAGGCGTTTGGCATCTCATAGATTTCAGCTACAACGGGGCGGCGGCGGCAAGCGTCCTCTGTGCATGCTGCCGCGGCGGCGGCGAGTGACGATGAGGCGGCGGCGGCGAGATTACCCTGTGGGTGCTGCGGCGGCGGGGGCTGCAAATGGGCTGAACGGCGTTAGCAGGCGGCGCGAGCGGACGACATCGCTTGGCGGCGGTCCTCCTCTGTGGAGGCTGAGTGTAAGCGTAGACGGCGGTGGCGTCTTTAGAGAGATGCGAGCTATCTAACATAGAGCGGTAGCTTGCGAAGGGGCAGTCTGGAGTACGGCGTCCTCCTCGCAGTGGGCTGGACGTCTAGCTTCCTGGAGAGGTGCAGCAGACGGCGGCAGTTGCGGCGAAGCGATGCAAGTCTCCGTGCATGGAAGCGGCAGCTGGTGGCGGCAGGCTGAGCGTCGTGGGGGTCGTCCCGAAAGCGGCCTGGAGGGTGCAGAGTTGCAGTTGAGACTTCTGGTGGCACGCCGGCTGGTGGAAACGACCTAGAAGGTGCGGCGATGCAGGTGACGCTTCTGGTGGCAACGTGCTCGGGGTTGTCAGAAATCCCCAAGCGTTGTCGGAGGCGTTAGTAGGATAGGAAGTAGTGTTCCTATTCCCAGAGGCACTTCAGAGGTTTAGTAGAAGTGGAGTTTTGACTCTAGATTAAAAATCCGTTTGTTTCTAGCTTCTTCGATGGAGGGCGGCATGTATGCGGCAGCTTCCTTAGCTGCAGGTTGCGGCGTCTAGCGGGCTTCCTGGGATGGGAGCGGAGAAGTTGATCCGAGAACAGAATTTGATTCGATGTCCTATTCCACAGTTCCTTCTTTATAAAGGGAAACCACATCCTTCATGTTCTCCCGAATCTCTAGTTTTGGTGTTGCAAAATGACAAACACGGTCTGGGAGAGAGATTTTGTTGGTTTTAAGTAATTTCTCTTCTGGCGTCGTTGATTGCGCGCGGTGACTTTTCTAATGTCATTTATAGTTTTCCTCGCGAAAAAACGCATCCAACAACATGTCACACGCCCATATGTGTACTACCATTGAGAAGTTATATTGATTGCGTTGGATTTATTTGTAACAGAAATTGTGAGCGCCCAGGGTTGTTTTGTATTGTTTTTCCACTTGGGTGGGCACTTATGTTTCCTTGTATAACACTTGCGCGGCGTTAACTACCGGCCTTTTTTAATCTGTTTACTTGATCAGCTTACAAATCTGCGTCTTTCTTTGTGTTCGTTAAATGCGTAGTTGTTTTCAGTTGTATTTTCGGTTTAGCATGTGGCATTGCATCTTTCCCCGGTGTTTTATGTATTTATATGCGAGCTCATTTTCTTTTGTAATTGCGAATCCGCGCTGGAGTCCTGTCATAAACGCTTTCGTCATGGCGACGGCGGCACTAGGTTTTATTGCAGGGCGCGTTGCGCTGGATTGCTTCGTTTATTGTTTCTTTACTGTATTTTGCTGAAATCTGTGTTTTATTTAGCCAAAAAAATAAAACGGCTGGAATTACTTGCTTTTCTGCTCCTTGGAAAAATAAACGAGAGATGCGAGGGCGTTACTGACATGTGATAAAATTGTAATTGAGGCGTGATTCGACGAATGGCAAGCGCGGTTCCTAATCGCATGTCTGAATCATGTCAAATTTAATTCTGATATTACGTCTTACGGCTTATTTGTGTGAGTCTGCGCGTAATATCTTATATCGAATAACTTTTCAGACATTTTCTCTGAGATTTACATATATTGCATAATTTGTGCATTTAGTGGCCATTAGTGTTGCCACAGTGGTTTGGAAATTGCTGCCGGACTAATCGCTTTTGTTTTGTTTGCCAAGTGAACCGGAACTACCTAAAAAGGATTCATGGAAATCGTCAAAGGCTTTGCGTCTGACCCGTTATGGGATTTGGGATTTAAAGAATAATGCTTTTTTGTTACTTTTTCCTTTCCTTATGGTTGCCTAGTATAATGGAATTTGGGAAAATATACCAGCGGTAGGATCTAGTGGATATAGCAGATTATTAGGGTGACCTCGGGCATTGAGCAATTGTAGGTCATTTGTCCTTATGCAATTTTCATCTCATTTTGGGATGTCCTTTGCTAAATCTGCACGTTATGATTATGCTACGAAGGTCTGGGGAAAAAACGTTGAGACGCTTTACACCAGAAGTAAGTTTCTGAAGCCGATCCACTTTTGTGCCCTAATACCATCCTATTGTGTCAGGGCTTTCTAGAGTTGCATTATATTTTTCTTTTTTAATTATGGATTTGGGTCTTTTTCTTTGTATTTATGTATATTTAGTTCATGGATTGGGTTTTCTAGTTGTTAGGTTTGGGTCTCTATATTTGGCATATATTTATACATTTTTGGGATTTGGGTTTGTGAATTGGATAGATTGGAGTTTCTAGTTGCCGTTTTTGTTCTTTGACTTCGTTTTCGTTGGACGCTGTAATTAATACTTAGATAAATCATAACACTGATTTACTTTACTTTTGCGGCAATTCAAAATATATGAAAGTATAAGTTTATGAGCGTACTATATTTAAATTTTCCTGTTTATGCCCGTTTTACCATTTATGAATTAATACAGTAGTGATTTATATGCATGTTTCAGTATACCTTGCGCTTTGTTTATTTGTACGTTCAACATTTCACATTCGAAATTACATAATTTACGCTGTGTACGCTACGGGCATACGTCAATATCTGCCATTTTTCCACTTTCTTGGTTTTTGATTGCTTATGGGTTACTTATGGGTGCTCTGTTATTATTTCATTAATTGTTTTTTCCATGTCTTCTTTTAGTCCTGGTTCTTCTTTCATTGTCTGTTCGATGTGACTTAGCATTTCTACGAAGTATTCTCTCTGTGTGTTAAAAAAAACTCATTTAGGGTAAGCCTTGGAAAGAAAAATAGAATATCTAGTCATGTCTTAACTTAACTCTGTAGGTGAATGTCAAATTGCATTACGTCGCTTTAGTAGCAACACACGGATTTGCTTCTAGAGCCAGTAATATTGGAAGGAGAGACAAATTAACCCCCTTGTTATGGTCTACACACATTTTTTACATTACACACGAATGTTTCTACTAAGTACACACAAATCTTAAACTGCAGCTAACCTAAATTCGTACCTCTGTGCAAAAATTTTGTTATAATTTTTTTAAATCTCACCTGCATTACTACCTCTAGGAACGGTAGGTTAAAGTGGTCGAATTACACAATATTACTGGCTCTCGCAGCGAAATCATGTGCTGCGGTTAACGTCTCTTATTGCATTTTGTTTATGAAATCATTTTACACTGCATTAAGTTTACTTGCACAAGCAAAAAGGAAAATAAGATAGCATGTACACAACAACAACAAGTGTAATAATTATAACGGTCAATACAAATTGTTTTTCTTAAGTGTTTTGGAATTTTTAGGAAAACAGTTCAAGGTCAGGATGTAATATAGTTCTCTCTGACTTTTGGTAGTTCATTTGCAAGTTACGGCAAACTTTAATTTGATCATGGCATCCTGCGAATGAGTTTTTTTGGAACACACGATATTATATACTTCTTTTACGTCCCCATTCTTAACCGGCTTTTTTTATTAGTGCTAGTTCGCTATCTGTGCTGTTAGAATTTACATATATTTAAACAGTGCGAAGAACATATCCTTTTTGCTTTGATTTCTACGTTATAAGTACGTCAGTATTCAGTCGGCATATACCCATTTGTGATAGAAGCACCACAAAAAGATAGGTTTAATAATTTATGACTGCGAAAGGTTCTGTGCTCCAATTCAACTGACCATTTATCACATTTTCTATGCACTTTTTACGGCATTACAGATTAAAAAATAACGTTGTAATTATCCTATCCATGTACAATTTACTACGCTCTGTTATTTCTTCTCTGATAATGTCCCAAAAAATTGTTAGAACAATTTGCCCCAAATTCTAGCATTTTCACAATTCACGCAAGTAAAATTTGTAATTTAGCTGTGTACCCAATACTTTCGTTTTTCAGATATTTTCTTCCGCCCAGTTCATATGCTAACGCATAGCAGTTCAGTCATATGCGTAGAAATTCATTTATAAATTTACCCTTTGTTCTCTTCTGCCCGTAAAGCAGGTTCAGCTTACCGATTCCTCCGTATTTATTGTCGTTCTGACACACTCAAGGTTCCCTTTAAGTTTCGTGAGAAGTGTTTAGTCAGCTTTCGAGATTCTAGAATTTTCTGAACCGTTTACCATGAGAGCAATCCTCTGCACTTGGTCATTTTCGCGCTTGGATCTTCGGAGCAGCGTCACTTAGCAATCGACGCTAATATCGATAACACGAGTTGGCGGTTGTGTCCACGAGCTCAGTCTCGCTTGACCGCAGCTTCGTAAGATGTCGAAATTGTGCCTTATGAAGAAATAGAACTGTTTCGTTTAAGTGGAAAATCCTTGGGGCTTTTCGTGTTGTGAACGTGGGAAGTGCAAGCGAAGTAATTTTGTTGAGTGTGGTTAAGAGTTCTTATCGTGGGGTTGCGAGACTCCAACACTTATCGCTGTGGCGGATTATCACGAACTCCTCATAGAACCAAAGCTAACTTAGTATAACGTCGTGTTGTCGAATCTCGCACGTTAAGAGATTTATCTCGTTGTCCCGTACGTCTTCACCCTTGGGCGATTATAATTCATCTTGCCAATCCTGATTATCGTTAACATACATTGAGCCTGTGGTCCGCATACCGTCAACTCTTGTGATTTCCGCAGTCGTTCTATTTCTTCAGACACCTTAAGGCAGTTTTTTTGGGACAAGGAGATTACATACAGTGCCGCACGTCAAATGCAGCCAGCTGAGCTTCTTCAGGTAACAAGTTATTGTAAATTAGTTTTATTGTGTATGTACAGTGAACCTCCCGTCGAGTGTTGAACAATTCAGCGCACTGGTTGTAACCATGTTATTTGCTGTTTGCTAAATTTAATGAATTTCCGTCGTATTTCTTTGGTGATGTAACTTGTGGCAGTTTCGTTTCTAAAGCCTCATTCATGTATTTGAAGTCAAGTTTACTGTTTGTAATTAGGTCAATGTGTTGCGTAAGCTAACTTAACTAACCTCTTTGATTACTTTTAAATTGCAACTAGTCAATTTCATGTTCATTGTCACCTGAACATATTTTTATTTATTTCCAATGGAGTTCATTGTCAAGTACTTATATTTTTATTTGTGTTTACCATTTTTGCATGTGTTTTGTATACTTTTCAGTGTAAGGAGTTTAGCAGCTGCTTCATTGAGTTATTGTTGTAAGGTAAGTCGATACTGTACGCAACTCGCCAACCAAACTCTGCCAAGCTGATAGTAGAAAGGCGAGCCTACTAGTTCCACATTCGAGTGGGCTCACCCATTGTTTAATGTTATTTATGTTGTTTTTCCCTGAACTATGTTGAATGTGGTAGCGTCCTTTATTTAATATCATTTACCTCTTTGTGCCGAAGCACGGCCCTAATTTTTAGATAGTATTAGAACCACGACCTTCTTGCTCAGCATCTAATAGCTGGAGCACTTTGTTTTGGCACATCCTGTAACGAGGTTGGGGCTGCGTATTTCGGTTAAATTCCCGATTTTGTCGTAGTCGTTTCGTGGGTAACAGATTTGGCTGTCGAGCGTATGATTTTGTTTTGCACGTTTGAGGGGCTGATCGTTATGTCGTTAACGTGTTTTCGTCGTGTAACAAAATATCTTTTTGAATATTATCCTGTTCTTTTGTCAGAGCTGTTCAGAGCTCGTTTCATATGGGTACTACTACATGCATGTCTAAGCTAAGAGAAGGGAAATCCATAACTGACAATTATACTTCTTCAAGGTAATCAGTGACGGACCTTGCGACATGTACGCTAACATAATCATTATATGAATGGAATATAACACACAACATGTTCTGAAGTGAGTCATAAGGCAAGGCATGTTCTTGAAGACCTCTGCATATTGATCAGCAGACATGGTTCTCTAAATTAAATTTCTACATGCTTCAAAAGATATTCCAATCTCACTTCCAATCTATATCATGAGAGAGTATCTTTGAAAATAGACATGGTAGAACTGTACAATGTACATATCGTTTTTCTGTTGTTCTCCAAACTCGATCTCCACCATCGGCACCATGCTACTAGAACCGTTACTATTGCGTCCAATTTTAATGGATACGAGCAGCTGACTGTAGGCAATGAACTCCATGTTCTGGAAGTAATTTGGCTTTCGTGGCTATTTTCTGTGCATTCGAGTCAGCTTTTTGTAGTCTGCCCTCAATTGTCTATTTACATTTGTATTACAAACTTCGTATAGTTCGAAACGCTAAAACAAGTATGCACACATATCAAGAAATTAGACATAAGTCTCCTTAGAAAAGTTTTACACAGTACGACTAGGAAGGAAGAAAATACATCTAAAAATAACGAGGTTATACACATTGCATACATTATTTCTGTTCCGCCAGTATAGAATTTTGTTTTCAATAAAAATAACATATTGATACATTGATTCCACTAAAACATTAGCGTAAAAGTATGCTGACTAATCAAACTGAAACAAAGGAAGCGTCCGAACGCCAGCAAATTAAATAATGAGGAAAAGCGCCCCTGCTGAAGTCAATTTAGCCCCTTGTGTAATGGAAATCAGACAAATCTGGGTATAATTATTGATACAGAGTCAGCAATCAGCGGTGCGAGTTTTGCTGCAGTTGACAAACCGCACGACAGAGAGTGGCGGCGCTGCGAGCGATCCGCCCGGAAGTGACATTCGCGACATGACACCCAGCCCGAGATGCTACAAAACAGAAATGAAGCCAATTTGAACACCGCTTTTGCTTGGAGGCAACTGTTTGAAAACGACAGAAAATGTTATTGTAGCCCTGATGCGCGACGGTACCTAAACTCTCTAAGTCATTATTATTCAACAAAACCGCCGCTGCTCTGTCAGCAAATTCAGCAACCTCTCGCTTCTGGTCCTTGGGAGGTTCTGGCATTTTGCGGGAGCTCCAATAACAAAACAGTAACGTGAAGAGAATCGTGACAAGATGTAGTTTTCGTATCTGACCCCCTCGTTATCAGAGTAATATTTTTAACGTTAACCAATTATCTTAAGTAAAGTTGCATAGCGACAACACAATAACGTAATAATTTCTTTAAAATAAACAAAAAATAAAGTATAACTTTCCGCTTTTTAAATGTGAAAGACGTTGTAACATACCTAGTTTTCAATACATGTATTTCCTTCTTGTTTACATTCGGCAGCTGCATATGGTTCCCTAACTCAATAACTTGTATATATTGCTATACCGTCCGTATAGTGATATTATTATATGATTTGTATATCAATAATTATTCTTTGTGCTAGCTCCTGAAAATCAGGGGTGGATTCCTTTTATCTAGATTGCTTATTCTGAAATCTGATGTTCTGATTTTTTATTTTTTTATCACAAGTCAAAAATAACTTCTGACAAATTATATGTCAAATAACTTTGAAAATTAAATGACAAATACCATATTGTTTCATTGCCACACAACAATATCAACCAGTAAGTAATTCTTTAATAACAAATTTACCTTTTTAGTCTTTATTTTCTTATTTCAGTGCTTACCTTATCGCTTAATATCACCTACTTTTCACTTGAACTTAACAATGTCCTGGATGTCAACCAAGCTGCTCCACTCTGCCTACGATTCCAACCTCTTCAGTCCCCAATCACAACGAAAGACTCCAATGACAGATAAGATGTCCAACTGACCAGAATTAGGGATACAAACTGTTCCACAGCATGGAACCAAGTAGACCCTAGCTTTAACCACCTAAGCCCAACACCGTATCCGCCAATTTCCTGAAACGTGCTTTTTTTTCTGATGCTCCTCCCTTGGAACTCTCTCTTAGCACCAACAGCTCGACGTAATCCAATTCAGTTATTATACAATGCCAAATGTAATACAATCTAATAAACTTCACCTAGTATTTTACTCTCATTTGTAGATTAGTTCTGCTTTTCAATTAGTGTTGTCTATTTTCTTTTATAATTGCATAACAATTATTCATTATTCCCAATTTATATTTAAATTGATCCTGATTATTTTTAACGATTGTAATCCCTTAATCCCATTTAAATATTGATTTTTATACCCCTATGTATATCATTACAATATAATAAATTATTGATGATATAGATGGATGGATGGATGGATTACGAAGATACCAAATAAATACCTTCGACTGGTATCTAGTAATTCGGTTATGTCACATAAATATTAAATAGTATGGGGCCCAAGGTCGAACCTTGTGGTACACCGGCATTGGTTCACTGTTTACGCTCAGCATGGATCTTTACAGAGACGATTGTTTTGATTAGAAATGAGGCAATTAAGCATTCTGACTTCTGATCTAAGGGTCGCGAGTTCGATGCCTGGCCTCGAATGAGAAAACAAAGGTGGGTAAGGTTCACGTACTCAAATCCTACAGCTTACATAAGACCAGCCTCATGATATCTAGGAGGGGCAAAAATTTGTAATCCAAAACTAAAACTCAAAAGCACTCAATCAATAATATCAGGGCAATGAAATCTATAGAACGACTTAAAGAACTGTAAGAGTAATTGTTGGTACAGTCAGACCTCGCCGTTCGTTGATTTGATTTTACGTGAAGCACCTTTGTGCTCTCTTTTCTTTGCCATTTGCGGATATTTGTTTTGCCTTTCACGGATGGAATTGCCAACGTTAACTGTTTCAACTTTCACACACTAACGGCCGGTCTTATGAAGGCCACTAATCTGACGTTAACTTTAATTCGCTATTAAAATAAACAAAAGGGCATAAACATTTGTTTACTAATGAATAATATGTCATAAGCGGCAACGTTTTGATGAGCTTTTGTTAATTTTAACAGCGATTTAAAGTTAATGTCAGGTTAGTGGCTTTTATAAGTCCGGCCGTAAGTAAATAAAGCAGACGTATGCGGCTTCTGTCATGAACATCTAAATAACATTATTTATCACGAACCTGTAAACACACTTCTCGAGCCCATTTCTTTGAATCTCTTATTACCAAATCAGACTTGAAACAAATTATAAAACTATAACTTGATTTTTTTGTTGCAGTCAGTATGTTTTATGCTTTTTTAATGTTTTTTATTTTAGTGTTTTTTGCTTTATATTTGATATTTTGAAAATGTACGTATTTGCATGTTTGTATACGCACGTTTATGTATTTTTGAATTTTTGAAGTTGTCTAGTATAAATAAATCTGGTTTATGAAACCTAACTCCGTTTTTATCATTTATGTGTTTACTTGCTCATCGCGGTTTTACGCTTCGCGGAATTCTTCTGGAACGTAACCCCCGCGAACGGCGAGGAGATACTTACTGCACCAGAATAATAGAGAAACAGGTTTGCATTTAGAATAAACAGCAATCCTTATTCAGAGAAGAATAAAATATCTGGTCACCAAGATGATCTCAATATCATTCACAATAGCATACAGGGTGGCCGCTTTTAAACTGGAACATAGGCATTTTACATTATTGTTTTAAAGGTGTCATCGATTCCTGCTCTACAATTTTACCTACAGAAAATGTTTTGGTATCAATGGAAAGAGAAATAGAATTTTTTTTTATCGATTTTCATTAAAAATGCCAATAAAAAGTGTTACTATACTCAAATTAATTTGTCATTCGATGACATTCTGAGTTAGTTCAGTAATTTTTACTTTATAAAATGGACGATTACTACAACTAAGAGACTGTTTTTATGAAAATAACTTTATTAGCATAATAATTGCTATACATAATCAGTTTCACAATAAATGAACCAATAACCCTTGTGGTTAATAGTACATTACTCGACAAATTTAGAAAAGTGAAGTTTTACTTAACAGGTATGGTTGGTTTGCGTACGAGCGCTAGCGCATACTTAAATAGCCATACGAGTTCAGTAAAACCACTTTTCTAACCCATTTCGTATACTATTTTATCGCATTTCATGTAGAAATGTGAAATATTAGATTTTTATATAAAAGTTCCATTAAATTTTAAAACATAACCAAGCTGAGCAGAACTCGTTTGTATGTACTAAAGCACAATAAGCAGCTCCAGTTGATGTTATGCATTTGGTACTACTCACCAACAATATATTTCAATATTGCTCAATGGTTGCTATGGTGTAAAGTAGCACATTACTAAACGATTTTGAATGTAAAAATGTAGTACATTACCATATGAAATGCGATAATAATATATTAAGCAACACGTTTAGAAAAGTTATGTTTTACTAAACAAGTAGGGCTAGTTTGAGTACGAGCGTTAGCGACTACTTAAACGCCATACGTGTTCAGTAAAACCACTTTTCTAACGTGTTGCGTATACTATTTTATCGCATATCATAAGAAATGTAACATATTAAATTTTGACATGAAAGTGACACTGAATGTCAAAACATAACCAAGCTGAGCAGAACTCGTTTCTATATACTAAAGCACAATAAGCAGCTCCAGTTGGTGTTATGCGTTTAGCGGTACTGAAGTGTATTATTGGTGGCACTGTAAGTCTATGTCAAATTCGAGGTTAGCAGGTTAGGTTTTGAGTCAGTCTGTGTCAAAACTGACGCAAAACCTAATCTGCTATCTTCGAATTTGACATAGACTTACAGTATCACCAACAATACATTTCAATATTGCCAAACGTAAAACGAATCGTCGTTGTTATGCTGTAATGGTTGCTATGCCGTAAAGTATCAAATTACGGAAAATAATACTAATAATCTATATAATTATTATTGCTTCATATTGCGTCATTTAATGCGTCATAGTCTCTTGGGTGTATAATAACATAAATCCATTAATTCTGAAATCATTAATAACTAACGCGTGATCTGTGATCACCTAGTATTTTTGTTTATTTTGCGAATTTTAAAAGTAGTTAGTTCTTCCATAATGTAATAAGAAGTTCTTCATAATTATCTTCTTCTTCTTCGTCTTCTTCTTCTTTTTCTTCTTTTATATATAAAATTCAAAGTATGTGTGTATGTTTGGTACACAAATCCACACCGCAGCGCGCATTACTTTCAAAATTTACAAACGGGCACTATGGGCGTGTGGAAGGGCATATAGGTGGTCCCGGTCGCTAACTATTAACAAATATTTTATCTTTATGATATTAACCACACAATGTTTTGACAACTGTCATATTTTATTTGTCTTTCTTCAAAGGTATGCATTTTTTTTATGAATTTAACTAAATTTTTGCAACTATTTACTTTAATCGACGTTTCCAAATCGTAAAAGTATAAGCGATATAAAATTAGGCATTGTATGTATTTAGATTTCTTTAATATTTTGTAGAAGACAGAGACCGCCAGAGTGAAATTCTGTGGCCTAGCAAAAAGATAAAATATAGCTAATATCCAAATGCATTATAAAATTTATACAAAAACGTGTGGCCACCTTTTTTGTAATATATTTTTTTGAAAATTTCCAAATTTTTTAAAAAGTGCCTTTACGAACTTTTAGATTTTCTTCGTTCGTTTCATTTTATGGTGTACTATCTCTAAATAGTGGCGACTAGTGAACTTTTGCAGTGTCGGTTCTGCCAATTTAATAATACAATTTCAGGGCTCGTGGAGCACTATTTTATATTTTGTTAAAAAAAGATAGCTCTGCAATGCGTGCAAGAATTTTTTAAAGTAAAACATCATACCGCAACTGCTAATATTTATGTTGACGTCTGGTGGTTTAATTAAAATCTATCAAGTTATACAGAATTTTAAGTAAGAAGAAGATGGAAAATGGATTTACCGAAAGTTCCTAGCACAAATAATAGAGGGAATTTTGTTCGATTTGAGGCTTATGGCGCATGCAAAAAGTTACTATTTCGTACATATTACGTAAATTTTATGTCACTATTTATATATTGTTTACTTAATATATGTTAAGAGCCCTGCAATTTTAAGATAATGTTACACCTGCGTAAAGTTACACTAAGTTTAAATACTTAAAAATAAAAACTCCCAAAAATTTATTAAGAAACAGAATTAGACTTTTCTAAAAGAATAGTAAATGCCCCTCCTCCAAGGTAAACAATATGTTAAAATTCCCTGAATATACAATTTTTCATTTTGGAATAAATAAAGTGCAGTTTTTTCATGTATCATGTATCATGTTTATATTTGTTTATTGTAAATGAAACAAAATGTGCATTCATACAATGTGCTGAGCGCGGCGGTCTCGCTTGGGTGTCGCAAAACCAGGCAACCTTGTAGATTGTAAGGAAGAATCCAAGGAAAAAAATCCACGGAAAAAATCCATCTAATCAAAATTGACAGGAAAAAACCATGGAAAGAAAATCTAAATTTTAAAAATTATTGTTGTTCAAAGTACTTCATTTATTTTTGCTTTTACTGCGTCTTCTGTTATACTAAAGGACTTGTAGACATTATAATCAATTATTTTATCTACGACAGTTTGTAAAATTGCCTTTTAGTTGGCAGTTTTAAGTTTCTAAAACGACTGTTTAATAACATGTTTTCATTAGTTTACGTCGTCAGTAGTAACGTGTTTAAATGATTTCATTAGGCACGTTGTCAGTAGCAACGTGTTTTAAAATATTGGTAATCCTAATTTACATTAAATTTTTTTTATATTTACCGTGTTTTTTAGATTCTATCGTAGATAAAATATTGTACGAGTCCTGAAATTGTATTATTAAATTGGCAGAACCGACACTGCAAAAGTTCACGAGTCGCTACTGTTTAGGGATAGTACACCATACAATGAAAAATCTAAAAGTTCGTAAAAACACTTCTTCAAAAATTTGGACATTTTCAAAAAAAAATATTACAAAAAAGCTGGCCACACGTTTTTGTGTACATTTTATAATGCATTTGGGTATTAGCTATATTTAATTTTTTTGCTAGGCGCCAGAATTTTACTCTGGCGCTCTCTATGGGGGTGTTAAAATCGAATGTTGGTGCCTCTATAGGCCCTTTATTGGTCAAAATATTAAAGAAACCTAACTACATAGAGTGCCTAATTTTATATCACTTTTACTTTTACGATTTGGAGACGTCGATTAAAGTAAATAATTGCAAAAATTTAGTTAAATTCATAAAAAAAGCATATCTTTGAAGAAAATAAAATAAAATATGACAGTTGTCAAAAGATTGTGTGGTTAATATCACAAAGATATAATCCTTTATCTAATAGACGTGTCTGTCCGGGACGCTGTTTTGTCTGTCTGGGACGCTGCGCTGTTTCAGCAGCCAAACCGTAAGAGATAGAGAAAAAAGTTATTAAAGTTATATGTTTGGAATGGTCATGTCAGGTCAGGAACCGAATTTCAGTCTCTAACACTAATTATTAGCTTAATTATCCTAATCCTAACTTTTTAGGTTAGATTCTAGGCAAATTTTATCAAGGCGAATGCGACTGGTAGTTTGCTACCAACAATGACGTGATATACGTACAGTTACGGACACCTCAAAGTGCACGGTTTTTTGTTACTATGGTTATTTTTGCGATTTTTCGGCTTATTAAATGAGGGTTTCTCCAGTGGCGTTGCTTGTGATTGTAAGAATAGGTATTACTTTTTTAATGTTTGTATTTTAGCAAAGTTTCACAAGTAAACAAACTATACATGTAATAATATGTATTTAATAAATATGTATCAGTATTCAATTGCTTAAATTGCTACTACGCTTTGCAGTTTGTTTCGCATAGGGTTGACCAATGTTTCCATATTGTATCCTCGCAGTTCCTTCCAAGCATTTATTATTCTTTCCCATAATTAATCTGCGTTGTTTGGAGCAAAATCCCTGGTATAAATTTTTGTAGTTAAATACCCACAAACATTTTCGATAGGGTTCAAGTCCGGACTTTTTGCAGGCCGTGGTAATAAATTGATATTATTCTCATCAAACCATCAATGAACAATCCCTGCTGCATGCACAGGACAGTTATCCTGTGAAAATAATGTTATCAATTACGTTAACATAAACAAAATTAATTAATTAAGTAATATCTTGCCTGTTGAAAAGTAAATTGATTAGGAAAGGCCTCTCTTACAGATGGCAGCATCACATTTTGCAAAATATTGCGATAATTTTCAGCATTCAGTCGACCATTAATTCTATAGCATGCCCCAGATCCGTGAGCATTGATCCATCCCCATACGTTTACAGAGAATCGTCCACTACTTAAGGGTTGAACATAATATTGTTCCTCAAATCTTGAAGTTTGTGGTCCATACACCCTTAATCGTCAATTGGTAAATGATTGAAATACCTTTTCATCTGAGAAAACAGTCCTGTTCCAAAAATCGTCGATTTCATTCAAATAGTCGGTTGCAAACTGTATTCTTCGTTCTTTGTTCTCTGAGGTTAAAAACACTTTTCTTGCAGAAGTCTCTACTGCCAACGATTTTTAATTTTGAAAATGCAGCTCTTGCTGACATGCAAATCTGCTGCGACTCGACTCAGCGACCAGTTCTCTTCAGTTTTGTAATAGCTCGCATTTTCTCTGCTTCTGCCAAATGTCTGGGAATTTTTCGAGTTTTCAGTTCTATGACAGTTGATGACAAACGTAAACGTCAAAACTCGACGTCTATGATTAGAATATCGTATTACACCCTAAAAATCTGCCGTGCACTTTGAGTTGGCCGTAACGGTACGTGTGGTGAATACGCGTTCTATTTGCAAAACGGTCTTTTTTGTTTTATTAAATGAGACATTTGTCTCACTGGACTGCTAGTATTTGTTAATAGTTAGCGACCGGAACCAACTCTATGCCCTCCCACATGCCCATAGTGCCCATTTGTAAATTTTGAAAGTGATCTGCGCTGCGGTGTGGATTTGTATACCAATCATACACATACTTTTAATTTTATATATAAAAGAAGAAGAAGAAGAAGAAGACCATAATTATGAAGAATTACAGATTACATTATGGAAGAACTAACTACTTCTAAAATTTGCAAAATAAACAAAAATACTAGGTGATCACAGATCAGGCGTTATTAGTGATTTCAGAATTAATGGACTTATGTTATTATATATCCTAGAGACTATGACGCATTAAATGACGCAATATGAAGCAATAATAATTATATAGATTATTACACACAACTGTCACATGACTGATATCATCCAATGAGAATCATGCATTTTTTGAAACTCGGCCAATCCCAAACTGATTAGCTGATAAGCGCCCGTGGGCTGCTTACCAAGCGATAAGCTCCCTAGGGATGATTATCGACCCCGTGTATGGTGTCATAATTAGAAATAGAAATGCAAGAATAAGCGATTTGAATTTTTTGGCATTATTAGATCAATTTTAAATCATAATTCGTATACGGGTTTCGTGAAATAATCTTCAAAATATAAACGCGGGCAACACACTTGCATATAATTTTGCCCGTGCCAAGGGTCATCGTGCTGGTTACCCTTAGAAAACTGCCCTCGGGCAAACCCTCGGGACAGTTTTCATTGCAACCAGCACTCGACCCTTGGCGTGTGCAAAATTATCGGTAAGTATGTCTCGTATGTTATATTACTATTAATAACTAGTTTCTAGGTGTTGATAAACATATTATTAAGAAATACACCTAGCTAATACTGAATAGGACCAACACATAACAATACAGGGTGTTTAGTTTCCGAGGTGCAATAGTCAACATTGCGTTATTTAATGTCAGCAGCGATGCATATCAAGTAACATGATGCACTTTTGGTGGTGTGTCAAGTCGTTTTAAATCAAAATTAAATGTGTTTAATTGTTTCAACTGAGCACTCCCATCCGTTTTCTGTTTTTATAGAATTTCTAAAGTACAGTGAAGTCCAGGCGGGTTGGACGAACGGCTTTGCTCATTTTTTATAGCTATGTCAGCGGACAAACGTTGCATTTATCCCCCTCTGATATGTGGCTGATGTGTCCACGGTGGCCGCAATGTCCACGTCCGCTATGTGGTCGTTGTGTCCACGGTGGCCGATGCGTCCAGGTCTGATAAGTGGCCGACGTGTCCAGTGTGATCAGAGCCGGATTAAGGGGGGGGGCTAAGGGGGCTGCAGCCCCGGGCCACCGAATTTTGGGGGCCTCGAAAAGATTCGAAGGTTATAATCTAGTGCGATTTCTAATCATTTAGATCCCTTTGTACCCGTTGCATAAATGGGAATGGGGCATCTAAAAAATTTAGCCCTGGGCCTCACATATCCTTAATCCGGCTCTGAGTGTGATCGATATGGGCATCTAAAAATTCTGTGCGGGCGTTGTGTTCAGTAGCCGACGTGGCGGTTATGTCCACGTCTGAAATGTGGCCGCAGTGTCCAGAGTGGCCGTTGTGTCCACATATCGTTTTTGTCCGTTGTGTCCAGTGTGGCCGATATGGCCATGCAAAATTACGTGTGGCCGTTGTGTCGAGTGGCCGTTGTGGTCTAGACTCGGGCTATCCATTTGATTGCGTAACGACTATGTAGGCAACACATTTAACAGCTCATGCTTTGTCATAGATAGCTATTAATTTAAAAAAATATATTTTCTAATTTTGAAAAATGGGTGGTTTCACTCCGCATGCCTAGACCTGTCCATAGCAAACAGACAAACAGAATTAAGAGTTATCTGTCAAAGTCATGAGCGTGTTAAATTTATGGCCTACCTAGTTGTTACACGATAACATGGACAACTTGTATTTCCTTCGAATTATCACAGCTTGAAAGAGAAAAACAAGGAATTGCTTTTTGACTCTCCTAATAAACGTTAACAAACTGAAGTAATATGCTCCAATTATTTTAATAGAGTTCTTGTATATGCCAAAAATATCTACTTAACTGTACTATCTCCAAGGAATCTAAACTGAAAAACAAATGTTGTTGACTTGAAGCGCAGAGCTATAATTATTAACAATAGTATTGGTTCAGTGATCTAGATTGTAGAATATCTATATAATACACCACCTTCCTGTTAAAGTGGACCACTTAAAGACATTCGTTTCGACGAATTTTTCATAACAAAATTTAGTTTGTGTTATTGCTAGTAAGCAAGTTAACTATCTATTGTTTTAAAAGTATTAATTAGCCACACCTTATTGTTAAGAAATATTACTTTTAATAAGTATGCGATAAGTCAACAATGCATAACTTGTAGTAAATAAGCTTGTGTTGTTTGATAAAAATTGATCAACTCAGAATTATTACTGCTTTAAACAATACCAATACGTCGATAAGACTTTACTACCAGTAATGCATTGTTGACATATCGCATACTGTTTAAAATTTATATGACTTAGAAATTACATATGGTTACTTAATATATTTAAAACTATAATTCAGTCGCTATATCTAGCAATAACAAAAACTACCTTTTGTTATGAAAAGATCAGAAAAATGCCGCAGAAACTAATGCCTTTAAGTGGTCCACTTCAAATGGACGGCAGTGTATAAACAAGATTAAATTAATGCAGACGCTACTTTTTGCATACTTTATCTAATTTTACAAGTTCTGGCACAAAAATTGTCATATACTACGCACCCTTAATGCCTACGAACGATCAGTTTCAGTGATAACGCCCAGCCAACATAGACATCGTAACAAGCTCAGATATATCAATATGTTAGCATGTTTCTAATTACTTAATTACCGCTTCCGCCAACTTAACACCATGTGGCATTTCAAAATATGTTGGTAGCGGCGCGCAAGTTAATTACTTCCCCAACCAAGTAATTGCCCGGTTTCCACTTTGTAACTCGATAAGGCTGGCTCGGGAAACAATTGCTGCACCGAAAGAGATTCCGTTCACACAAACACGCTGAGCTCTTGTTTCGTTTTATTGTTCGGAAAAGAGATTATGTTAAATATGACTCCTGGCGGTTGGCCGACAGCAATAAAGCCGATTATGTAACAATTCTGTATCGAGTTGTGGGAACAAACTGAAGCCGTATAGGTACAGGATGGTGAGAGTTTTAAACGCGATTTGTTGGTTATAACCAACAATCACTTAAAGTTATCGTGTAACGTCACCCGAAGAGAAAAGAAATGTGCCACCTCCACGGAGAGATTACAGAACCTCAATTCTTAGTATAAATAACATTTAATTATTTTTTACAATTAATCATTGCAAACAGTCGTGTGCATTGTTCCTAATTTGGAAGTGTGATAACTGAGAAAGAATTCCTACCACAACTAAAAATTAGTTTTTGTACATTTCTTTCAACTATAGAACTATATTATACCTGTTTATATCTGTTAGGTACTAATGAGTACCTCCTGAGAAAGTTCAAAGTTATCGGCTTTGCTATTAAAAAGTTATTCTTTGATGCTGCACCCATGTTTTCATTGACAGGCAGCCAGTGTTGAATCCAGGGGGGTGACCGGGGGGGAAATTCCCCCCCGGGCAGTACAAAATTCCCTCCCGGAAACATTACCACTTCATATTCATTTTTTTTAATCTATAAAAGAATGACTGAGTTGCTTGAGAATTGGTAAAAAATACCTCCCCATAGGTTTCATTTTCCCCTCCGGAGTACTCCATCTGAATTCAACACTGCGAGGCAGCTCACTGATATCTCAAAAGATGACATATACCAGTATAGAGAGTGAAACCGATCTAAATATATTAAAAACTCTTATTGTTACTATTTATAAGCAAAACTATTTTCGAAATGAACTTTGCAACAGAAATGGTACTGGCTTAGTAGGGTTTTCAGTCCCGGGATCTGGTCCCGGGACAGTCCCTGGATTCTATCACAAAAACCGAGTCTCGGGACCAGAGCCAGCCCAGGCGAAGTCCCGGGACCATGTCAGCATGCGTGTGTATGTGTATACTTGATATCAGAGAATTAGGACGGGTATTCACCGGCTTCCGGAGTATTACTCATGCCTCTTGCATATTCTGCATTATTTGCGTTTTGCGTAGGCAGGAGAGGTACTGTTTTCGGTAGGTTGGAATTAAACCTGTGTGTTGTTTTAGCCGCATTTGCATATCTTCTTCTGTTTATGTATTTGTGTATTCCTTTTGTTGGATTTATATATATTTTGCGCGTAGTTGTGTTCGTACCTAGTAACAGTAAGGTAAATAAATTTGTAGACTTTTAAAATTATGTGCCAAGAAGCTGAATAATTTATATTTTTGGATTTTAAATGTGTTCGTTATTTGTCTGCTAAAGCGCTACAATTAGAATGAATTCCGATTCGCAACCTACCTTCATTCTACATTAAAAAATAACGATTTGAAGTCAATATGGCAACAATTTTATATATTGAAGATAAACAATTGGCGAAATGTAGTGTTTGTTCCTATAAAATTATCATAACCAGAGGTAGCTTGACAAAAGGATAATAAAAGCAAAAGATGAAAAGCGACATTTTTAGTACCAGAAGAAAGCAATGAAGTTATAGACGAGTCCCAACGCAAATTATCAGCACAGAAATACTTTATTTAACTTAAAACACTTGTTTGTCTGTGGAAATTGCGTTCGGAAATTTCACCTAAACACTATTTTCCTTTCCGGACCATTTTCGGGATCTTCGGGACTAGTCCCGGGACTTGAAATTTAGCTCGTAAGTCCCGAAAACCCTTTTGGCCCCGGGACTTGGAAACCCTATGGCTTAGCGAAATACATTTGTATATAGGTAAGTTAGGTTGATTTCAATGGTTCAAGTAAATTACTACAATGTTTGAACAACGATAAGTGTGTTTAGGGCTTCTGGCGCAAAATTTCAGGAAGCGCCAAATTCGAATAATTGACAAAAAATTGTTTCGTTTTTATCATAAACTATTAATTCCTAGACATATATCTAATGGAAATTGCAACCTAAAATATTTACAGCAATTGGTTTACTGTTGACGGCTAACATGGTTAATACACCATTGAGTGTGTTAATAGTTTGAGGCCTACAGTTTTGATTCGAGCTGTTCCTTTGCGTATTCTTCAAAAAATTAAAAATACTAAATTTTGGCCAAGAGGCCAAGTATGAATTAACTGTGTGTCAGTTGACATACATAAAGTAGTGAAAATAAATAAATCGATTGCACATAATATATATCACTGGAATGCCACATATAATTCCATATAAAAAAATACAACGTTATCTTATAACTAGAATTTAGAAACCCTTTTAAAAAAACTTACAACGCCGCCGCATTGTCATCAAAAAAAGTATCTCAAGAAGGTAAAAATTGCATTTCTCTATTTTAATTACTAGGTGAGATATAGCCACAAAGCGAAAAGTCGAAAACTCAAACTATTGTTTGTAACTGGAAAACCAAAGACGATAGCCAATTTTGGTTTTGATTATTAAGCTTTTCTCGAAAAAGGAGATCTAGTATAGGCAGTCCATTTTTACATAACTCCTATAGCTATCGAGATTCCCTATAAAAACGTCGAAATCTGTGCACCCTGTACAGGGTGTTCCAAAAAAGTTTGACTGGTATAGTATATATGTTGTAAATGGAACACCCTGTATCTCTTTGGGGTTATTGAATGAAAATTGCACGGAAATTGTTTTCATAATTAATTAAGTCATGGGTAGTAGAGGAATACTTTTATTTAAGGTTTATATGAATATTATTTTTTGTAGGGAATTAGCTGGGTCAGTGACGCCTGCTTTTATAAGATATATTAGTGATGCTAATCTCTCATCACTCTAGTGCATTGCTTTAAGTATATAAGGATCTTGATATAAGTTATGTAAAAGGAATTCCAATTCAAATTTTTGTAAGACAGATTCTATAGTTCTACACATATAGTGTTAGGCCAGGCGGTTTGACTCGGACTTCTGATCTTCCTTCCCTAAAATATGCTTGAAACCAACTGTCATTAAATGGGAACGCTCCATCGCGAGTAGCTATGTTTTATTTCCCACTTTTCAAAGATTTATGATGGGAATGTTCGTTTATTTCTGGGACAATTAAAACCGAGAAGTGAAACTACAACAGTGGTCGTTTGCTGGATGTTTTCTATCCTTTAGGATGTTCGGGTAATTTACGACGTATCATAAACTTTCTACTTCAACAATGAACGCAATAAAACTGTGGACGTTGTCAATCACTTGGACATGGTCAACCTGGCACTAAACTGCTGGAGATTATAGACCTCGTTATACGAAACGTAAACATAGCTAGAACCTTTGGAATTTATGGTGCACCGAGCTGCGAACTTCTCTATGGTCTTCTGCGAGCGTGACAGTAGAATACAAAGGTAGCAATGCTGCTATATTCCTGAGTCCCGTTGTCGAGAAGTGGATGGCTTCTTTTCGAGTATAGAAAGGTTCATGCTTTTATTAAAAGTAGTTTCTGATTTGAAAGTTTCTGGTTTCAACATGCCTTCGGAAATATAGTATATTTTTTGTAAGGTTTTTGTTTCTTATGCTTTTATCAATGACGGGTGCATACATTTAGTCATTCAGTAGTACTTACTAATTAAACAATATTAGATAAATACAAAATTAATTATAGTATAAACCACTACAATATGAAGAAATAACAGTAGAACAATAAAATCATTAATGATTAATAAGAGGAAATTAGCCATGTTTAAGCAACATTGATACGTATAAAAGGATTGTTGTTTTTTTTGTTTGTGTAACTAGATTCATCTATATCGTTCACTCCTCTGCTGTTTAAAGGTATTTTAAAATAGAAGATGCGCCGTTCCTTTTAACTAATACTGTAGAAGGTTTCCTAGGTAAAAGAGTATACAGGGTCTCCACTTAATTTTTCTAAAACATCTAGATACAAATTTATGTGCAAAAAATAACCAACAAGAGGTATAGGAAATGTTAGAATTTTAAAACACGTGAATTTATAAAACGGATATCTTTAGTTTTCTGTGGCCAATGGTTGCTTTACTTCAAAAATAGTACCCTGCATCAAACATACAGAAGCAACAATTCAACAATTAAGAACAGAACAACCTCATCTGATTACTTATGCTTTTCGGTATAAATCCGTTTTGTAAATGCTACTAAAACAAGCTCCAGACAAACATCTTGACAATTTTGGAATTAAAGTTAAGACAGAATTTTTTTAATGAACACCGGAACAAAGCTTTACTCCGAATCTGCATGCACAAAATTCTCAATAGAAATGGAATGCCAATCTCCAATCTCAAAGTTTACTAATAAATATTATATACGTAACCTGATATACATAACCACTTTTAAAGTGGCCTATAGGCAAGGAACTATTTTAAGACGGTTACGATAAAACATAAATTTTAAAAGATGTCTTTCAACCTGCATCGGTAACAGCTAAAATGATAATTATATCACCATTTAAATAATAATAAGCGTGGGAAATTCTAGTAAGATGTTCTTTATCATGGCAATGCATTGGTCTACAACACAAGTAACATTTTCGTAGATTTAAGAAATTTAGTCACTGCAATTTTTACAATATAGTATAAAAATATTGGCCGGAAACCAAAAAAAAAAAAGAAGAAAATAACGAGATAGAGACAGAGAAGGGACACGTACTGATACTCAGTGGAGTTAAACCAGAGATCAGGGCGCAAGCAGAAGTTGTATTGTAAAGTAGAATTGCAGGATATATTTAAGATCTTGTGAGTACATCTCGAAAAAGAATTCTTAAACTAGAATTTGAGGTCGAACATGAACGAAAAATAATTATACAGTGGAGCCTCGATTATCCGAACTAATTATTGCACGTCACTGTTTGCATAACGATTTGTTCGGTTAATCAAATAAAAAATTCAATCATATGAAAATGTTTAATTTAAGTATCAACGTAAATTAAAATACATTCTTTGATATAATAAATTAAAAAACAAACAACCGAGAATACATATTACATATGTATATGCATTTCACTTTTTGAAAAAATCTGTAATTTTTCGCTGGGTAAGTGCATCCATTTCTAGTTTCCGTAATTTTTTCGTGTGGGGATAAGCGGATTTTCGAATAATCGCGTGTTCGGATAACCAAGGTTACCCTGTAGGGTATTATACGGGCCCGGTTAAAAACGAAAATGTTGAAATAAAAAAAAATGCTGGACTATGCTATTAATAAGATAATAAAAGCAGAAAAGAAACAGTATAGTACAACGAAAATTTAAAAAAAAAACGAAATTAGAATAAAGAAACAGAAAGCGAGACGATACTTAACAGAGAGAACACATGTGAGATATGAGAATTACAAAGAACAGTGGAGCAAAGTAAAAGAACAAGTACAGGCTGCAAAAGAAAAGGAATTGGAAAATTTAAAAAAAATGGAGAATGAATACCACGTGAACCAAAAGTTATTGTATAAAATTTTGAAAAATTGAAACAATACCTACTTTAAAAAGCTATTATGTCTTGATGGAAATAATGAAAGTAATGGAAATACCATCAAACACAGAATATGAAGAAGAAATACAACAACAAGTAGCAATTGGCGCAATAAAAATGCCAAAGAAAGGGAAAGCAGCAGGTCACGATCAGATTACCTTGAATATACTTACCGATATTTACTACAATGCCCATGCAACCTAGAAAATACACCGAAGGACTGAAAAGTAGGCATAATATTGCCAATATACAAGAAGGGGGACAAAACGGAATGCAGCAATTTCAGTGGTATTACGCTACAGTAGAAGGAGAACAGCTCTCCCCTCCACTTTTTATTTGATTCGCGGTTTAATTCGCGGAATCCGCGAATTAAATCCGCGGATTGACCCAATTAAATCCGCGGTTTGACCTAATTAAACCCGCGGTTTGCTCTAATTACTTTCGCGGTTTGCTCTAATTAATTTTGATATGTGCTACTGATTAAATTACGCGGAGGCCATTTTCAATTTTCGCCCGAATATTTGAATTTATAATTTTCAAGAAATATTTAGTTTAAAAATATGGAAGCGTGACGACAGAACAGTGAAATGGCGTTCTGTTCAAACCCTTCAAATCCCGTAGCGCTCCGTGGCCTAGCGGCATAGGTCGATGTAACCCAGATGTGGATACGAACGTCGCGGGTTCAAATCCGAGTCGACCAGATATTATTTTAAATTAAACATCCATTCTGTGAATGCAAGAGAGACAACCAACGCCCTATGAGTAGGTACAAGAGAGACAGGTTTAGCAATTTGAAATTCAAAACGGGCGCTAAATTAAAATTAAAACTTGCAGCCGAGAGAACTGCGCGCGCAGAAAACCAAGATGGCCGACCCCGGAAAGTTTAAATTAAAAAAAAATTAACTTCTAGGGCGTACGTGAAGCATAAAAGAGTGATGGAGAACTTTTTTAGGAAGAATATTATTTATTTCTTACCTACAATATTGCTGTACAGGGTTTTTTGGTTTAATGTATTAAATGAAGGGGGAGGCACTCTAGAATTCATTTAAGATTCAGAAAAAGTTTGTTGTCCGTACAAGAAACCATCTTGCTAGTAGTTTATAATGAAAATGTGTTATTTCTGCAGCAGTTTTTGTTACCAACCTGGAAACTGATAATCGTAATGACACAGAAAGAGCTGATATCATACACTTACTGCTATTGTTGAGACATGACAAGTCTTTATGATACTTGGTATTTAGTTATTTTTAAGTATTTAATATAATTTAATTAATTTCATAAATGTGAAACCGTAAAAAAAGAAACCAAACAAAAATAGGTGGTGGTAGTAGGTATTCTATAATAATTTCATTTCTCGGAAACTTAACTAAATCTTAAACGCATTAACAAAACGTTAATCATAAGTAAAGACCGGATTCGTAAACATAAAAAACTCAACAATAGACAGGCAAAGAGGCACTGAAAATCAAATACAAATGCTCGAATTAGGCAATACAGTCATTCTACGTAGGTAGCAAAGGAGGCATTATAAGTATTAAATAGGCAGTTGTAAATACAAAAGCAGGTATTGTGGACATATTGGTAGCTGCAGTATTAATTACACACCATCAGTCACGAATAGTTTGTTTTCCATAGTGAATAAGCACTTCTAGGTACATACCATAGGGAGGACTGAAAAGTGACCCACTACTGTGTACATTTTAAGAGATATTTTAATGTTGTGATGAGTTTATAATTATTTAGGTAAAATTTAATACGCACCAGGAATACTAAATAAATGAGTTTGATCGAAACATCTAACATTTTCTCAATTTTAGTGTTGAAGTGAGAAACAGTTAATCAAATAAACAAACCCACCATATTGCAACGTCATCTACAAGAATGCAATTTCAAAACTGTTTACTGCCGCTGGTACATGCAGTCGGCGTTTTGGATATGACAGCGATTACCTTGCAAGACATTTCGCCGAATGGCCAAACTGCCGACTCGAAACGCGGTCGGCGTTTTGGGCGAGGTTCGTACTAGCATTCTAGGCCATTTTTCCGAATGGCCAAAGTGCCGAATCGACGTGCAGTCGGCATCTTGGGCTAAATACAAATTTCGATTCGCGTTCGGCTTCGACGCTAACCTCACGAACGATGTGATGACGATCAGCGCCGTTCGGTAGAATGGTAGTCGGCGTTTTGGACATAGTCGGCGGAATGGCAGTCGGAGTTTTGGTCGAATTATCGGTTCGGCGTTTTGGACAGCCCATATTTTATCGAATGGCCAAAGTGCCGAATAGATCTGATGTCGGCGTTTTGGACCAAATACAATTTTCGATTTGTATTCGGCTCCGACGCCAAGCCCGAGAACGACGTGACGTCAGTTGGCGTCGTTTGGCGTTTTGGACACGTTCGGCGGAATGGCAGTCGGCGTTTTGGACGAATTATCGGTTCGGCGTTTTGGACATTCGGCGTTTTGTCCTAGACCCTATCCAAGTATATGAGCAAATATTGAAAAGAACACTAAAGGAAGTGATCGAATCTACCTTAGAAGAAAAAGAGATCGGATTTAGAAGAGCATATATTCATCATCAAACTTCTAATAGAAAAAGCAAGCAAGAAGATCAGAAAAAAACATTCTATATAGTCTTTATAGACCTCGAGAAAGCATTCGATAGAGTGGTTAGGAAGAAAGCAAAATAAATCTTACAAAGAAAAACATTTAACGAAAAACTTATATCTAAGGAGTATAATAAGTCTGGTAGGTTCGCCAAATTGCGACACCCAGGTAAATGTGACACTTGTCGATTATTTCAAAAGTCCCGCCTAGAAAACCGCTATTATGTGCCACGATTGTTTCATCGTATATCCGCGCCAAGTGGCAGTTGTTAACAGAGCTCCAGCGGTGATTCACGGTAAGTTACTTTTCAAGATTTATTTTGGTCATTTTCGTAAATTTGTACAGCGTCTGTGTAAAATTGTTAACTCTGCAAGAATACAAAATGTGTATAATGTGAATACTAGTATATTACTGTGTTGGAGTGTGGCTTGCTTTGGCATTCTTAATCCTAACCTATAATATTCGAGAGTAAAACTATCAGGGGTGTCGCGTTTGCCCGACATTTTTCTTTGAGTGAAACTATTTGTGACATATTTATATTAAAAATGTGACACTCCTTTTTACTAATAAACGTGCAGTGTCACAAATAACCGTTTTAGTTTTTAAGAGACAAAATCTTTTACAGAATATGCCTCGAAAAGTTATCCCTCAAAAGAAAGAACAGTATAGCTATGATGATCTCCAGAGAGCCACACAACTAACCGAGAAAGGTTGGACTATAAAAAGAGCAGCTGCTGCATTGAACATCCCAAGGACAACATTAATTTTGCACATTAAAGGGTGGAAAAATAGAAAGAAAACTAGTCATTCTGTAGTAGGTAGGCCTATTGAGCTGCCTCTTGAAGTTGAAGCGAAATTGCCAAGACACATCGAAACAATGAATAAATGGGGGTTTGGCCTTTCACGAAAAGAAATACTTATTTTGGTTCATGCTTATCTAACAGAAAATAACATTCCAAATTGTTTTAAACACAACTCACCAGGGAAAGATTGGTTTATCAACTTTTGTTGCCGTTGGAAACTTTCATGCAAAAAACCACTACAGAGGCAGAATGTAAGAACTCTACAAACACAACCAGAAATAATATTTGGATTTTTTTATCTTTATGAGGAAGCTCTACGTCATTTAAATTTGGTGAATAAGCCAGCTCACATATTTAACCTGGACGAGACTTCCACATGTCATGATCCCAAGTTTAACAAAGGTTGTCGCTGTAAAAATAAGAGTGTGTTTCGAAGTACATATGGTTCTGGACGTGTAAATACTTCAGTCTTGTTTTGTATCTCCGCTGATGGTGAAAAGCTGCCTCCTTACATCTTATATAAGGCAAAGAACCTGTGGGATTCATGGATGCCCGAAGATGCTTATCCTGGGACGGGATACCGGGCCACTCCTAATGGGTGGATGATGAAGGATGCATTCTTAGCATGGTTCAAAAAAATTTTTTTTTAAACTGCCCCAAAGAACGACCACTTCTCTTAATATTGGATGGACACAAATCACATGTTTCGATTCCCTTAATTGAGTTGGCGTCACAAGAACAAATAACCGTGTTAAAGTTACCACCCACATCCTACAGCCTCTAGATAATTCTGTTTTTAACGTGTTTAAGACAAAATGGGACGAAGCTTTATCTAGATGGCAGAGAGAAAACTATAGTCAACCCCTTGGTAAAGGTCAGTTTTCTACACTATTGGGTACGGTATGGGGTGATATGACTAGTGACTCGTTGAAAAGAGGTTTCGAATTAACTGGAATCTATCCAATCAACAGAAATATAATTAAAGACGACATCTTTGATCCCAGTGAAGTAGGAGAATATAAAAAAACTATAGAAAACAATCTTCGTAACATTGCAAATACATCACCTATACCTGGGAGTAGTCAGGATGTGACAATGGAACCTTAGCCGTCAACTTCCTCACAGGCGTCATCGCATTTTGAAATTATGACCGGAATTAATTCTGAAAGTAATTCTCTTGAAAGTTCCTCACCGGTTTCCTTTGAAGCATTACTCCTGCGAAAGATAAATAATAAACAAAATATCCCTACCAAGCGTTCTAAAGTAAAGACTACCACCGCAATTTTAGTTAATTTACAACATTTTTACGACATTTTTAATTGTTTTTATAGTTTATACAACTCACGTGTAGAAAATGTTATTATTACAAATTGAATACTTCTAGAGAATTCTATATACCAAAACAAGGGAATTTTAAAGTCTTTAAAGGTATTTAAATATACTATTTAAGGTATATTTTTTATCTTCATTACTTTAGGTTCTAGATAAACGTTTATACCTTTAAGAGCAAAATTGTATACTTCTTCATTTAGGTAAGTTAATACCAGTTGTCAGGAAATTTTCAAATTATACGTATGTACAAGTTATTTGCCTATTTTTTTAAATTACGACCCCGTGTGTATATAGGATTTTCATATTTTTCCGTCTAAATTGAAGAATGCATAGTTTTATGCGGCATGCGCTTGGGGCGGCCTCTTGCCGAGTGTGTTCCGTTATGTGGCGGGTTTGTCGAGAGTGTTCTGAATCACGGAGCGAGCAAGTTGTGTGATTGTGGAGGCCCCCCGTTTTGTTTATGGCCCAAACGCTTCTCGTTTTACCGTCGGCTGTTAGACAATATTCTACTGTGTGGGATCAAACTGGAGATGCGTGCCCTGGTCATCTATCACGTGCGTGCTCTGTCGTCATTCTATGGTCACACCGTGAGCCTTGCGAGGATTCTACGGGTTTCCATCATTTAACGGCCCCGCTCGTTGGAACCTCGTGTCCGGTTTTCGCACGCGTGCCGCCTACTGAACCCGCCTAACTGCCGCAGGCGAAGCTAACAAGGTATTTTGTGCCATATTTATTCGCAATTCTCATCTCCTGCATTTTCTACGCTAACTAACGTCAATAATTATATTCTGTGTAATGTTTAATGGCAGTTATCATGTTTCACTCACTAAATTAACGCTAGTGATCTCATTTTGTGCCTGAGTTAATAGCAATACTCATTCCTTGCATTTTGTACGCTAACTAACGTCAATAATTATATTCTGTGCAATGTTTAATGGCAGTTATCATGTTTCACGCACTAAATTAACGCTAGTGATCCCATTTTTGGCCACATTTAATAACAATACTCATTCCTTGCAATTTTGTACGCCGGATAACGTCAATAAGCATGTTCTGTGTAAGGTTGAATGATAGTTATCATGTTTCACGCACTAAATTAACGCTAGTGATCTAATTTTGTGCCACATTTAATAACAATACTCATTCCAAGCATTTTGTACGCCAGCTAATGTCAATAAGCATGTTCTGTGTAATGTGTAATGGCAGCTATTATGTTTACGCGCACTAAGTAACGCTATCAATCGAACTCTGAGTGCCAATTAGTGCCAGCCACCCTATTCTTCTGTATTTTTGACCATATGTGTGCGAAATAATAGACCGATTTGTTAAACGCTACTGTTGAATTTTTTCTGTGTGTTGCATGTCGAGTTTCAGATTAAGCAGTCTACAGTGTAAGATTTATGTAAAGCGGAGCCTGGACGAAGTTGTGGACGTCAAGGTAGGTCAGAGCGCTCGATTCTCCGGTTCCGAGAGTCACAAGGCTGGACACATGCCATATCTCGTTTAGCTTTTGTGTTTTTGCCCAGTTAAAGTTGAAAGGTAGGTTCATTTGCTTCCCGCTTTCTCAGTGGGCTTACCTTTGCACTCTCATTCATCTTGACAGAATTGGGTAGCGCTCAATCAATTTAGACCTGTTTACCGTTCTTGAGGCCGTTGCCCTTGTGTTATCGCGTGTTGAACCACCCCTAGCTTTACTAACTCTAGTCAGAACTTCTTGTTACGGGCTGGGGAGCGTGCCTATGTGAGTTACTCTTCCGAGTTTGAGAGATATCGTACGCGCTAGTCGTCTAGCTTTTTCGTGACCTTTCGTATGGGCTGGCGCGTTGTCGTTAAAGTCATTTTTGTTTCGTAACAGTGGTAATAAAATATACCGTTTGAGGTGCTGATTTCTACGTCAGATGGTGTAATTTTCAAAGGTTGGAAAAAGGTAGAGATATTAATAGTCCAGGTTACAATAAACAACCTTTATAAATAAGCTTCCACCTTAAAACTAATTTTACTTCAATTAGAACTAAATAATTTCCAGAAAAAAGGTTTTGCAGAATGGATTTCGTAATTACTAAACATACATTTAAAAATCAAGTGCATTTGCATGCCGAGTTTCTAATCCTAACCCGTTTGAGTTTGGGAACACTCTTTTAAGCACATTTCCTGAAACTTGAAACCTCCTCGATGACATCAATAAGTACTCAGGTAATAAGAGGTACCTCAAACCGAGGGTAATTCGGTTTAAATTTTCTTTCGTAGACGCAGAAATTTCGTTGCAATTGCAGCAAAACGTCTCCAAAATTTTGCGCTTTGTGTTTTGTGAACAGTGTACAATTTGTTCAAGGTAAGTTTTTTAAATAGTAATATTCGGTTATGTGTACATGTATAGGTATAACAAATTAACCGTTTATAGGAATAATTTGCTGATATGATTATAAAGAATGTTCGAATGTCATATTTGCCCCAAGAAATTTCTACATTTAGAATTATTATTACAATACGTGAAATTTTCTCATTCCCAATTGAAGTAATACAGTTTTTCAGATTAATGGCTGTTTAAAAACGTATCAACGTGTACCTTCATTAATTGTGCATTTTGAACAAGAACATAAATCTGTTATTAAATGTTACCGAAAACGGATTCGTAATACAAATACAAATAATAAGCAAAAGGATTCGAGTGAACTAAACCAATCTGTTGTAGATTAACGTGGAAAAAATGTTGAAACTTTTTATCATACTTCAGATAACACTCTTGATGTTGACGCTGGCAATTATGATTTTGCAAAAGGGCATTTAAATTACTTACTAATTTTTAGATTACAAACAGAACGAATTTCTTCTTCCGAAAGTTACTTCAAACAAAATATTTTGTAAAACTAAAGGTTTATCTAAGATACTGATTTCACATAGATATTAAAAATACTGTTTCACAAAAACATAACCATTCAAATTAATTTGTTTTTTATAAATGACCGAAAGTTGAAAATTCTAGAATTGTTGCGAGAAAGCAAATATGAAACAAAAATAATGAACGTAGATAAGGGGTCGCAGTTAAATGTTTTTGGTAAGAAAACATATCTATATTACTAAAGACAGACATGGTATTCTATAATTAATATTTTAATTATTTTTCAGACAATAAAAGCGACACCTATTTAATTCCTCTGCCATTACTGTTTAAAGAAGATCATTTAGTGCTTATTAAAAACGCAAGTTCTAAATTCATTTTTCTCGAAAAAAAATTGTTGTAATGTAAATTTTTTTCAGCCTGGTAGTGGGCGACAACTCAAGACACTGATTTGTTTGCTCCCACCAACTCGTACTATGTGTGCATGGACTACTTTAAAATTGCAGATGTTTCTATTTTCCCAGAGGCGGTGGAAGCAATAATAGCTGTAATATTTTTATTTAATGTTCAGTAACCTAAGCAAATAAAAAAACACTAACTTTTCTGGGCTCTGAGATTTGCCATTTTAGGAGCCTCTCCAGTTCAAAACCCAAATTACCCTAGTTTGTAATAAAATCATGTAAATAATATTATAAAACAGCGAATCTTAGATATGTTTAGTAAACTACCCTATCGTGTTTTCTAATCGAATTATCTACAAATGTATTCAACATTAATGTAAAATAATTAAATATGATGAGATTAATAAAAACGTTTTAGTTACTTTTAGACGTATTTTTCCAATGTAAGTTTGTAACTTTAGATGTACAGTGACAGACTAAAGTAATCGATCATTTTTAATAGGGAATATATCAAGTATAATTATTTCAATTAATTGGGACTTTATTATTTCTAAATAAACGCTTTCTCTGTTCTGTTACACGTGCCAACGGCAATTGTTTGTTTTTAATAAAATGGTCTATGGGCAAAAATAGACCGCGTATCAGGATGATATTACTTTTGTCCGGCACTGTAGAATTCTCTACCTCAAGATAAGGAATTTAAAATCTTTCAAGGTATTCAAAAGTAGTATGGCGGCACCTAAATTGGAGCAATCCGCGAATTAAACCTCGAATTAAATCCGCGGATTGATCTAATTAATTTCGCGGTTTGATCTAATTAATCACATATGAAGTTTGATATGTAATTTACATATGTGCTACTGATTAAATTACGCGTCGGACTTCGGCGGCCATCTTGGATTTCTGGCGGGAATATTTGAAATTTGAATTTTTTCCGATTTTTTCTCTAAGTTCCATTATTTGAATTTTGAACTTCCCGGGGGGGTGTCGGCCATCTTGGTGCGCCCGCACTTCTCACGGCTGTCGTTTTGAATTTTCGCGGAAATATTAGAATTTCAAACTGATAGATGTATCTCGCTCTTCGAAGCTGCTGTCTCTCTCTTGCATTCACTCGCGGAAATATTTGAATTTAAAAAAGCTATTTGCGGCGGACCCGAGTGGGATTCGAACCCTAGTTTTCTGGTCAACAGCCTTAGGACCTTACCGCTGCGCTATCGAGGTCTGTTGGATATATAGGAATTGAACAAGACGTCATTTCGCAGCTCTGCCGTCACACCGTTCGAATTTAAACAAACTATTTTTCAAAAATTTATATTATGAGAATAGGGAATGTTTAGCATATTGTGTTTACAGGCAGACACAATTTTAAAAAAAATTATATTTGTAACAGCTTTGCTAGAAATAATAATTTTATAATTTACAATATCCTCGTTGCTCCACCCTACTGGAAATTTCCATTCACCTGCGCATAATTTGAAAAGTTAGAATATGGTTAATTTTACGGTTCTATGTGTAATTACAAAAGACATTTTAGCTTCGATGCGAACTTTCTATTTTGTCATCCTCAAATGGGCTAACAGGTAAATTAATCGTTCGCAGAAAATTTGAAAAGCTAGAAATAATTACTTTATTTTTATAATCTGCTCCATCAGATCGGTCGCTATAGAAATAACTACTTTTATTTTATATAGCGAAATCATAATTACGCGACGGCTATTTTTAAATTTTAGCGCTAATATATGAGTGACTTAACAAATATTTGTCCGTTATTTTAATTTAAAAAAAGCTTCCTGCGATGTCCCATGGCTGGAGTCGAACCAGCGATCACAGCAAAAAATTTCCATTAAACGATGCTAGTTGCAGTTTAAAAAGGACAGACCAGATCTAAAAGAACACGAGTTGATGTCGAGACTAGAGAGAGATCCGGCAACAATGTACCTATTCAGAAAATATAACCTTAAACTGAAAACAACCTAACCTAACAGAAAAAGTGTCAGTTTGCATTAGGGAGTTTAGTTGCCGCAGAGGTACTGCCAACAAAATTACTAGATGGTCATAGCCTCACCTGACCCAAAAAGATCGTGAACGGCTTATAGTAGCAAGTATTGGAGAAGGCTTGACTAATTTTAATTATGACATTTGTCAACTAAACATGTCTACTAATATAATTTTTTGTATGGCTATCTTTTTCTTACTCATATAGGTAAGAAAGGGTGGTGCGTTGCTTTCAGCTACCGTGTTCCGAAGATATCCGAGTCTTATTGTATAAGAATGGTTGTCCCCCATAAATTTGAATAAAAACAGACAATTTCGTTGAAAAAAAATAGCTTTTCAATATCGTTTGCAAATAAGACAAGGGATACTTGTAAAAATATAAGTCAAACCATTTTTTCTTGTAAAAAATTTACGAAAAGACGTATGTGTTGGCGACAAATTAAAATAAATTTGAATAAAAGCACGCAAAATTACGAAAATACGTAGAAAATTTATAAAAATCGGCATCTTGTCACATTAAATTCTGCAAAAACGACAAAAAACAATATTTTTTTACAACTTTCATTGAAAAAATAGTAAAATTTTACGAAAATACGGCAAAAACGCACAATTTCGTTGAAAATCTTTACAAAGCGACTTTATAGTACCGAAAAAATGATGTAAAAAAGTTTTTAAGAGTTATTTCTAAGCATAATTTTGCAAACGTTTAACAAATAAACCGTAATTTTTTAAAGTACATCACACAATTATGAAATCGTAGTTCAATTTATATGAATTTTCGATACTTTGTATGTGAAACAATAGCTTCAATTACTAATATTTGAATAAAAACATGCAATTTCCAAAGCATTTCGTATAAAATTTTAGATAATCGACAGCATCTCCCATGAAAATTTATAAAAATCGGCATCTTGTCACATTAAATTCTGCAAAAACGACAAAAAACTATTTTTATACAACTTTCATTGAAAAATAGTAAAATTTTACGAAAATACGTCTGTGTTGACGACAAATGAAAATACATTTGAATAGAAACACGCAAAAATTACGAAAAGACGTATGTGTTGACCCCCAAAGTAACAAAAATTTGAATAAAATCACGCAATCATACAGCATCTCACATACATTTTCGCAAATATCGACATCATGTCACATAAATTATACAAAAACTGTCATCACGTCACTTGAAATTATACAAAATACGATATTTTTATTCAACACACGATGAAAATTGAACAAAAATCACGCAATCACATCACATAAATTTACACAAAAATCGACATCATGTCACATAAATTATACAAAAACTGACATCATATCACTTGAAATTATACAAAAAACGATATTTTATTCAACACACGATGAAAATTGAACAAAAATCACGCAATTACAAGCCATCCCACATAAATTTTCACAAAAATCGACATCATGTTACATAAACTATGCATAATTTTGCAAATGTTTTACACTTTTTATAAAATGCATCGCTCAAAATTAAAAGAAATAGCAATTTCGTTGAAAAATTTGCAAATGTTTTACACTTTTTTATAAAATGTATCGCACAAAATTAAAAGAAATCAATAATACTTAATAATATAAATATAAATGTACAGCAGAATGTCTTATTTTCTAAAAATTCGCTAGCAATTTACAAAACTATAGTTTGAGGTGCACGACATTTCAAATTAAAAAGGCTGTAAGTAATAAAATCAGAATTTCATTGTGTAATTTTAAAGTTTAAGATGCACCCAATCTAGAATTCCCTTCGTTTTTGGTGTTGATGACATCTGCCTTAGAGGCGTTTTTCTAACGGCCCTTTTTTGGAGGCGTTTCCTTATCGGCGTTCTTCTCACTGAACCTTTTTGATGTGGACTTGGATGAGTAGCTGGTGTTTTTAATTTATATTCTAAATCGGACTCGCAGTTATCAGTTTCCATTTCGGTTTTTCCTGTAGTACCAGTCGGGGTTGGCTTCTTTTGCTGTTTAGGTTTAGCTAGCAGCACATTAGCAACGTTAAGGTCTTTGATGTAATCAGCAAACTGTAGACGTCCGAGTGGATTAATAGTTTTTCGAGGCCGCAGAGTGTCGTGAATTAAATCGACTATGTTAGACGCCGGTAAAATTTCACCCTTTATAGTAACGGTACCCTTGTGATCCCAGCTCACATCGCTTGAGGTACTCAAAATGCGTAGAAAAACTTCAGCTTTTTTCTTAAAAGTTTTGGGAAGTGTAGATAAAATAACGGCATTTGATAGGCTGTCACTGGTTGTTTCAATAGGTATTTTGATTGGCTGCCGCGCCTGGTTTGTGAAATGAAGGAATCGTTGTAAAACCTGATTGTACTGGATCCATTTATCGTGATCAGTTAATTTGGACTTTAAAACTTTTTGCATTTCGTCATCAAGCTGTGATAATATATTTTTCTCCGCATCATCGCCAGACTTAAGACGTTGGACAAATTCCGGCGATACAATCAACATCTTCCGCTCTTTGTCCATTTTAGTCGAAAAGGAGCTCAGTCGTTTGTTCTGATAGAGCCGTCGTGAATAAACTAGCTTAAAATCAAGACTTTTATAATAAATATATAAAAAAAAATATGACAGGTACGGGAATCGAACCTGTATTCTCTCTCGAGATCAGAGCTTAAATCTGACGCCTTAACCATTCGGCCAACCTGCCTCACTATATAAACGAGCACTCTCTGCCTAATTAAGAAAACATATAGTTTAAAAGTCTTCTATTTGCAATTTCATACAATATTTCATATAAATTAAGCCATGTACAAATTTCTAAATCGGTTTTGATATATATTTTCTCGAAAGACATGACCCTCAGCTGCCGTTTTATTATTTGTCGAGATGCGTCATCGTTGAATTTACAAGAGCCAACCTGTCTGCTGTGTGACGTATGCAATGTCTCCATCCCTTTTTATTTTAAAATTCTATAAAACCAGAGGCCCGACTGCTGCCGCACTAACACGTTTTAAACCATTGTACTCTGTTACCTGATGCGGCAGCAGTTTGGACCTCTGATTTTATAGAATTTTAAAATAAAAAGGTATGGAAACACTGCGTGCGTCACATCGCAGACAGGATGGCACTTGAAAAATTCAGCGATGACGCATCACGACAAATAATAAAACGGCAGCTGATGGTCAAGTCTTTCGAGAAAATATATATCAAAACCGATTTAGAAATTTGTACATGGCTTAATTTATATGAAATATTGTATGAAATTGCAAATAGAAGACTTTTAAACTATATGTTTTCTTAATTAGGCAGAGAGTGCTCGTTTATATAGTGAGGCAGGTTGGCCGAATGGTTAAGGCGTCAGATTTAAGCTCTGATCTCGAGAGAGAATACAGGTTCGAGTCCCGTACCTGTCATTTTTTTTTTTATATATTTATTATGAAAGTCTTGATTTTAAGCTAGTTTATTCACGACGGCTCTATCAGAACAAACGACTGAGCTCCTTTTCGACTAAAATGGACAAAGAGCGGAAGATGTTGATTGTATCGCCGGAATTTGTCCAACGTCTTAAGTCTGGCGATGATGCGGAGAAAAATATATTATCACAGCTTGATGACGAAATGCAAAAAGTTTTAAAGTCCAAATTAACTGATCACGATAAATGGATCCAGTACAATCAGGTTTTACAACGATTCCTTCATTTCACAAACCAGGCGCGGCAGCCAATCAAAATACCTATTGAAACAACCAGTGACAGCCTATCAAATGCCGTTATTTTATCTACACTTCCCAAAACTTTTAAGAAAAAAGCTGAAGTTTTTCTACGCATTTTGAGTACCTCAAGCGATGTGAGCTGGGATCACAAGGGTACCGTTACTATAAAGGGTGAAATTTTACCGGCGTCTAACATAGTCGATTTAATTCACGACACTCTGCGGCCTCGAAAAACTATTAATCCACTCGGACGTCTACAGTTTGCTGATTACATCAAAGACCTTAACGTTGCTAATGTGCTGCTAGCTAAACCTAAACAGCAAAAGAAGCCAACCCCGACTGGTACTACAGGAAAAACCGAAATGGAAACTGATAACTGCGAGTCCGATTTAGAATATAAATTAAAAACACCAGCTACTCATCCAAGTCCACATCAAAAAGGTTCAGTGAGAAGAACGCCGATAAGGAAACGCCTCCAAAAAAGGGCCGTTAGAAAAACGCCTCTAAGGCAGATGTCATCAACACCAAAAACGAAGGGAATTCTAGATTGGGTGCATCTTAAACTTTAAAATTACACAATGAAATTCTGATTTTATTACTTACAGCCTTTTTAATTTGAAATGTCGTGCACCTCAAACTATAGTTTTGTAAATTGCTAGCGAATTTTTAGAAAATAAGACATTCTGCTGTACATTTATATTTATATTATTAAGTATTATTGATTTCTTTTAATTTTGTGCGATACATTTTATAAAAAAGTGTAAAACATTTGCAAATTTTTCAACGAAATTGCTATTTCTTTTAATTTTGAGCGATGCATTTTATAAAAAGTGTAAAACATTTGCAAAATTATGCATAGTTTATGTAACATGATGTCGATTTTTGTGAAAATTTATGTGGGATGGCTTGTAATTGCGTGATTTTTGTTCAATTTTCATCGTGTGTTGAATAAAATATCGTTTTTTGTATAATTTCAAGTGATATGATGTCAGTTTTTGTATAATTTATGTGACATGATGTCGATTTTTGTGTAAATTTATGTGATGTGATTGCGTGATTTTTGTTCAATTTTCATCGTGTGTTGAATAAAAATATCGTATTTTGTATAATTTCAAGTGACGTGATGACAGTTTTTGTATAATTTATGTGACATGATGTCGATATTTGCGAAAATGTATGTGAGATGCTGTATGATTGCGTGATTTTATTCAAATTTTTGTTACTTTGGGGGTCAACACATACGTCTTTTCGTAATTTTTGCGTGTTTCTATTCAAATGTATTTTCATTTGTCGTCAACACAGACGTATTTTCGTAAAATTTTACTATTTTTCAATGAAAGTTGTATAAAAATAGTTTTTTGTCGTTTTTGCAGAATTTAATGTGACAAGATGCCGATTTTTATAAATTTTCATGGGAGATGCTGTCGATTATCTAAAATTTTATACGAAATGCTTTGGAAATTGCATGTTTTTATTCAAATATTAGTAATTGAAGCTATTGTTTCACATACAAAGTATCGAAAATTCATATAAATTGAACTACGATTTCATAATTGTGTGATGTACTTTAAAAAATTACGGTTTATTTGTTAAACGTTTGCAAAATTATGCTTAGAAATAACTCTTAAAAACTTTTTTACATCATTTTTTCGGTACTATAAAGTCGCTTTGTAAAGATTTTCAACGAAATTGTGCGTTTTTGCCGTATTTTCGTAAAATTTTACTATTTTTTCAATGAAAGTTGTAAAAAAATATTGTTTTTTGTCGTTTTTGCAGAATTTAATGTGACAAGATGCCGATTTTTATAAATTTTCTACGTATTTTCGTAATTTTGCGTGCTTTTATTCAAATTTATTTTAATTTGTCGCCAACACATACGTCTTTTCTTAAATTTTTTACAAGAAAAAATGGTTTGACTTATATTTTTACAAGTATCCCTTGTCTTATTTGCAAACGATATTGAAAAGCTATTTTTTTTCAACGAAATTGTCTGTTTTTATTCAAATTTATGGGGACAACCATTCTTATACAATAAGACTCGGATATCTTCGGAACACGGTAGCTGAAAGCAACGCACCACCCCTTTCTTACCTATATGAGTAAGAAAAAGATAGCCATACAAAAAATTATATTAGTAGACATGTTTAGTTGACAAATGTCATAATTAAAATTAGTCAAGCCTTCTCCAATACTTGCTACTATACGCCGTTCACGATCTTTTTGGGTCAGGTGAGGCTATGACCATCTAGTAATTTTGTTGGCAGTACCTCTGCGGCAACTAAACTCCCTAATGCAAACTGACACTTTTTCTGTTAGGTTAGGTTGTTTTCAGTTTAAGGTTATATTTTCTGAATAGGTACATTGTTGCCGGACCTCTCTCTAGTCTCGACATCAACTCGTGTTCTTTTAGATCTAGTCTGTCCTTTTTAAACTGCAACTAGCATCGTTTAATGGAAATTTTTTGTTGTAACAAAATTATATTGGGCATTTTGATTTTTCCTTTGACGGAAATTAAAATTACTTTTACACACTTGATAAAGCATTTCTTTTCTTACGAATATTAAAATAATAAGTTTGGCAATGTGGTGGCAAGAAAATGTCGAACAGACACTGACAGAAAAAAAGTTGCATCCGCTACATCACCGAATCAATTAGTCCAACATGAAAAGAAAAAATAATAGCCAACTCTGTCCCAAAAAGGTCGTGAACGGATTATATGTTTATCTCTTTCTTACTCAAGCAGTACGTATATCTTCTTGTTCATGTTATTGCTGATATATATAATTGTGACCGACAGGCAACGACCGGTTAGGCCATCATAGCAAATTCCATTGTCTGTGCTGCAAAAACCATTGCGAATAATTACACATTTTATGTTGAAAATTGAAAATAACCGCCGCGTAATTATGATCTCGCTATATAAAATAAGTAATTAATTTTTGAGTATATTTTTAAACTATTTCAGGACTATATTCGCAGAATCCGAAGTGCAAACTTTTACTGGCTGTTTTGTAATACCGGGCCTAACGATAAAAATAAAATAATTTAATTATGACGAAATCATGCGCGAAATCAATTTTTAAAAAATTGCATCTACCTTTAATCACATCAAGCTGCACATTTCAGTTCTTAAAATTTAAATTTTCGAAAAAATAAGTTGTTTAAAATTCGAGCGGCGTGACTGCAGAGCTGCGAAATGGCGTTTCGTTCAAACCCTTTAAATCCCGTAGCGCTCCGTGGTCTAGCGGCATCGATCGATGTGAGCCCAATGTGTATGCAAACGTAGAGGGTTCGAATCCCACTGGGGGCCCGACGCAAATAGCTTTTTTTAAATATAAACAGCCATTCTGCAATGCATGAGAGAGAGAGACAACCAGAGCAGAAGAGAGAGAGATAAATCTACCAGTTTGAAATTCAAATATTTCCGCGAAAATTCAAAATTAAAAACGACACCTGTGAAAAGTACGCGCGCAGAAAACAAAGATGGACGACACACCGCGAAGTTTAAATTCAAAAACTGGGACTTGGAAAAAAATCTGAAAAAATTTAAATTTCAAATATTCGCGCCAGAAATCCAAGATGGCCGCCGAAGTCCGACGCGTAATTTTAATCGGAAGCTAATGCGTAATTTAATCAGTAGCACATATGTAAATTACATATCAAACTTCATATGTGATTAATTAGATCAATCCGCGAAATTAATTGGGTCAATCCGCGAAAATTCCGCGAAATCCGCGAATAATTCCGCGAATTAAGAGGGCGTGGCTTAATCGAATTAAAAGGAGTGGGGGAAAGCTGTCCCTATTCTACTAAGCTTTTCAAAATCC
>CALNHX010008521.1:0-59646 GCA_940337035.1 Agriotes lineatus | reverse complement strand
GTGGTTCCAAACAACCTTTTCAGGTAACGGAAATGAAGACAGTCAATTTTCTTGAATTTTCTGCGATGTATAAAACACTCCTTCAGCAAAGAAAAGTCAACATACAGGGAGAAAAAGTAATGTGGAAAGATATAAAATGGCTAAGATACTCACATTAACCAGGAATAGTAGAGTATAAAGCCAGCTTAAATGAAGAAGAGCCCTTTAAAAAATTCAATATTTTGCGTAAGGGTAATGCCTGGCCAAAAAATATTAAAATACCACGATCTTATAAAGGACCAAATCCCATTAACACTGACAACAAGGAAAACTTGTTGGAACTATTACCTTACATCAATGAAAGTTTCTACGACTTTTACAGTAACCTTCTGACCAAAGAAAACGTACGAAATACGCTATCAGCTGCCAGTTCCGAAGACGAGGACTCTGGAGAGAAGGAAGAAGGAGAAGAACAGTAAAAATAATAATAAAGTAGAATAGGAGTTTTTAGAGTTAGATAATATTTTTTTTTATTTTGTGTAAAGAAGTATAACTTGTTTTTTTGCTATTAAATTTCTGTGGAAACTGGTATTAAGTGTTTAATTTTTTCGTAATTAGGAAAAAATCATAAATTTAAAATACATGTTCAGAATAAAAGGGTTTTTACTATACTTCTTCAGAAAAAAGTTTAAAATTTTTAAAAAAATTGTTCCTTTAAGATTAAGTGATTGTAGGAGTTTAAAAACTTTGTAATCGTTTTTGGAAGGAATCAACTTTTTAGACATATACCACTTTTCCCAAACATCAGCCAATTAGTGACGGTAGCGACAGGTGAGATGAGTTGATGACGTCAGTTTCCGTGAGCGTTTTATTGGGTTGCTTATAAGCTGCTGTTATTAACATTTGGTTATGGCTAGTTGTTTTGATGATCACTGAAACCGTTTCTAGGTTGACCGCCTGTGAAGTAATGGGTGTATCGAACTGGAAGTATCGCTTGATAATAATTGCTACTCCTCCCCAAGCAGTTTGTGCTGGTCTGTCATTACGAAATATATAATTTCCGCTTATTTTTCAAAGTTTCTCCCTCCGACAGATGGGTCTCAGTCACACAAGCAATGTCAACATTGTATCTTGCTAAGAATGATATGAAGACAGATCTTTGAGATTTGATTCCATTCGCGTTCCAATTGAGGATTGTTAAATTTTGAAAGCTTTTGAGTGAGTTATCCATATTGAAAAAACTACCTAGAATGTGTTTTGTTTTAAACGATTTGATTTGGGATAAGTGGGGTATTATTAATTGCTAGATAAATTGCATTATGGTTTCTAGGAGGGAAGAGTGTGGAGATTGGGAATCTGTATTGTTTGTTTGGCTGCCAAGTTGCTGTGAGTTTGATTGTGCCGCTTGGCTGTAGGAGATGCTGTTCGGTGTATTTGATAAGGAGCTGAACTGTCTGGGGGTTACTTTTATGTTTCGGATTGGAGTGCGCTGTTTTAAAAGTTCTTGATGATGGGGACATCCTCTCTAGCTTGCTGGGTGGGCACCACCGCAGTTAACGCAGTGGGGGGATAATCTTGCTTCTTATTACAGGCATTAGGGGCGTGTTCGTTGTTACATTTGACGCAACGTGGTTTAGCAGCGCAGTAGTTCCTCGTATGCCCATATTTTTGGCACCTATGGCACTGAGGAATATTAGTGGATTTTTTTCTTGCTTCGACTGTGACTATTGAGTGGAATATAGTTTTTAAATTGTAGATCTCTCGGCCGGCTTCATTTGCAAGTAATATGACTGCACATATGGGGATTGGTTTTTTGACATTATTTAGTAAGCGGGTTTCTGTTGTTGTAACACCTGCCCTTCTCATAAGGGTTGTTAAACTTTACGCTCGTCGGGTAGCTATTAAACAGTCGCAGATAATTTTGGTTCCTCAGATATATGATAGTTTAGCATACAAAACACCATCGGAATACATTTAAACATTTTATTTGGGTTTAGCTGCTGATACATTTAATAATTAGTTGTAATTTGTAACCGTGAATTGTATATTACAATAAATCAGAAACTTGCTGGAGGATCGTTGATTTGCTTCCCCGTCGATTCCGCAACCAACGAAACACGTATCATTGGCGGGATTAGCGGCACGGAGAGGATTCCTCGGGAACGGTCGGAATTCGCCTCGCAGGATTTCGGGTCCTCGTGCTGTCAAATTTCCGGCGTGCGTTTTTGATTTCTGTAAACACGTGAAGAGTCTAGGTTAGCTACTGCATTTCTTACCCTGGATGGGCAGCTACAATTGCCTCGGGAAAGTCTCGGCGGCCGGTGAAACGGGAGTGCGTTTTAGCGCGATCGTCGGTCCTCGGACTGCAGGAGTTCTGGGTTCTCCTCGTTGCAGAATAACCTCGCTGGCTGTGGGAGTCTCTGTGCTTTGGAGATGCTATTGCCTCGGTGAGCAGGTCAGGTACGTAGCGGACTGCAATCTGGATAATTAGTACCAGTTTGCTTGCTTACACGGATTTGCAACTCGTATACGGACTGGATTTAATTGCAAATTAAAATGCACGGATTTCGCGTGAGTACGGGCTGTTTAAATTATGAATTGGAATTACAATGAATACTGGTTTTCGGGACTCAAATACGGGCTGTTTGAATTAAGTATTAAAATCAACAGGAAAGCCCATTTATCATCTGAATACGGGGCATTTCATTAGACATTGAAATTAAATGTATTGCAATCAAAAATAGACAGCTTCGGGTCGAAACTCAAATGTTTCGGCAGTCGTCTACAGGGCAAGAATTGAATCTCGGGGCGGCTAATGCCAAAATGGTTAATGGGGTTATTGGGCCTAATTAATGACGGGATTATTTACAGGGAAACCCTTTTGGGCTAACGTAGTGGCTCTCCTAGCCTTCCACTTCAAGCGAGCTCTGGGATTACTAATCAAATAAGTTTTAAATACGCAAAGTGGGTTTTCTATGGAAATCTTCCACTTCAAACGTACTCTGGGAGAATGAACAGGAAGTTCGCAAAGTGGGTTTTCTATCGAAATCTTCCACTTCGAACGAACTCTAGGTCTGGTCTACCAGAATATATCGGAAGGAAATCGGGATCGGGAACTGGGAGGACTGGGGAATGTCAAAAAAACCTCTCGGGGGAATCTGAATGGAATCTCGTTGGAATCCCCTAGCGATTGAACGGTGCAGCTCCTTTTATGAGCCCTGGAAAAGTTCTCAAGTGGGGGATAGCGAGTGGGGATAGCGGCGCGCGACTCGACTCGGTACTACCTTGATATCTCTGGACGTGACGTCGGTCCCTGCGCGCTTATCACGGGCAAAATATAACTTGAGATAACGCGAGACTGGGCGATGCGTAAATTAAACACATTTTTATTGTGTAACTATAATTTACGCGGAGGCTAGCGTTACATTGTTACAGGCAGTTTCTTTGCTAAGAGTTCCTCTTTGATTTCGGCGTCCGTGAGTGATATTGGCACGTTTCTAATAACTACCGATATATGTTTTTCATTGGGATTTTGAAACGTATGATATTCCACGGAGTTGTTCAAATAGAATTTAGTCAGTTTACGGAAGTCATCGCAATTAGTAAGGTTTATTTTGAGGTACCTACTTACTGCTATAAGATGTAGTAAATTCTCTTTCTTCGGTAATCAGCTTAATATCGTTAATAATTTACTGGTGGTTATTGGCATTGTGAATAAATATTGGTGGGATTTTAACTTTGCTAGTTACTGGGTTGCTGTCTGGATTGGGTGTTTTTGATTCACTGGTATTTGTCTCTTGTGTTGATAATGGGAAGTACGGGTTGGTTTTGATTAGTTCTTCAGCATTCCAAGTATATCGTTTTACTACATCGTTGACAGGTGACGATAAGTGATCGGAATTTCGCTTATTGTTAGCACTGGACTGATCCATTGTCAATAATTTATTTTTTATTTACCCAGCCCCGACTGGCCGAGTTCTTGAACTTCCGGTAGCTAATCGCTAATGTACACTTTGATTTCACTGGTTTAAAACGAATGTATCTTGTTAATACCACTAATTTATCGGATGGCGCCCTGCCAGCTGAGTGCATGCACTGATAACGCGCGTTGCACGAAATACATCCACTCGCTTCGAAATCGTCCGCCGGACTCCGTTCATATTTAACTTCATATGCTGTCCACTTTTCTGCAATTTCTATAACCCTTGCCTTTTGACTTTTACGGTTTCCTTCAAATGTTTTAATGCCTTCCTTCTTATCTGCTCGTTGCATGTTCATAAGCTTATCTATCCTTCAATTACCTTTCTTATAAAACCCTGACTGGATTTCACTATAAAACTGTGCCTGAATTCTACGCTTCATTCCCTTGCGTTTGCGATCCATCTTGTAATTATTAAATTTCATTCGGCTTGGCATCTACTTTAGCACAAACCTAATCAATTAACTGAACTTACATCCAATTTGGAATCCTATGCGAATTGAGCTTTGCTTACTGCGTTCATTATTTAATTATTCTGCATTTACTGGCCTAACGGCTGTTGGCTGAGTGCGAATAAAATAAAATAAAATAAAAATAAAAATCTCACTACAAATGTATTTATTCTGGAAAATTCAAGTTTTAGCTTTGCAGTTATATAAAATATCTCACTCTGAGCTTTCATGAAATGTCCATTAATTTGGCAATGCTAACAGAGTTGATTGGTAGGGCTTAAAACCATAGCATTATATATATATATTTAATTGCTACGTACAGGTTACAGAAACTAGATTGAGTCTCAAGGTAGGTCATGAAAAGCGCTGTGATCATATTTGATGAATTGGCAATATGTGAAAAGTTATACAACGTTTGGTTACATTTTAAATGACAAGTAATTAGTAACGGTGGGTAGTGGGATTTCGTTTACGCAGTGACTAAAGTCATATGACAGATTCTTTGTGTTTTAAAGTGTGAAAATTGCTGTTGCTGGGATAGGAGGTTTAGCAGAGCCTGGTTGTTCAACTTAACACCAATATTTACGCAATCCTTTTAAGATTCAAGAACTGATAATACACCATACCACAATGTTGCGTACGCCTCTGATTTATTGTGTCATTTAGCTTAAATAAGGTTAACAATTTAATTTCAATATGATAGATGTAATAATGTTACCAACACGAAACTTGGAAATTACTAGATTCTAACATTAGTTCCGATTTTCACCGCGTCTCAATCTAGATTCTGTAACCTGTATCGAATCTTATACTTGCATTTATTTTTGAATACTGCCTGCTGTTATTCTTGATCTATACATATATGTTTGTTATGCACTATAGTACCCACCAATTTAAATAAAGCTGTGCTATTTTATTGGTCATTATTTTGATTTCTTTTTTACTGCTGGATTTATCTCTACCTTGTGCAGGTCCGACGCAAGGATTAAAGCTACGTCGAGGACCTGGCGCCCTCTCCTTTTTTTTATTCTCTTTCAGTGTATTGGAACCCCAACCCTCTCAGCGAGTTAGCCCAATTAGGCCGATAATTACCAGCCGGCAAAATACCTACTATAACTTTCGCCACCAGGTAAGGCAAAACATTTATCCTTCCTCACAGGGTTTTTGGTATGTTTAGAAGAAGATCATGGGTTGACGGGTATCTGTCGAGGACGTCGCAAGCCCATTGCATGCTTATCAGCATTGCTTCGGAGTCCTCACTAAAAATCAAGGTAGTCTCATCAGCGTAAAGAATTGTGTGATGACCTGTAATATCCGAGAGTTCATTTGTATAGATAATGTACAGTAAAGGGCCTAGTATCGACCCTTGAGGAACACCCCTAGCAACACTGATTTTCTCAGAGGCAACTCTAACTCCATAAGTTTCTAGTTTTGTACGAAGCGTTTTGTGATCGACACTATCGAAAGCCTTAGACAGGTCCATACACATTGCCAAAGTTAATTTTTTATTATTTAATGAATCCAAATATTTGTAATTGTCTGGTAGAGTGCCCTTATGGTAGACTTTCTTTTTCTAAACCCGTTTTGGTTATTAGAAATTAATGAGTTTCCTTCCAAAAGATCCGTTAGTCCGTTGTATATTGTTTTTTCAAAAATTTTACCAACATTTGAGAGAAAAGATATAGGCCAGTAATTTTTTTCTTTATCTGCCTCACCCTCTTTGTATATTGCCTTTACAAGAGCATTTTTTAAGAGATCAGGGTAGACGCCCGTTTCAAAGCATAAATTTATTATATGAGATAACGGCTTAGCAATTACGTAAGCAACTTCTTTAAGGATTTTAACTGGTAAGTCATCTTCACCAACAGATTTTTTTGTTTTTTAGACTCATTGTGATGTTAAAAATTTCATTGCCATTGGCCGGTCTCATGTATATGGACTGTAATCTGTTAATAGAGGGAAAGCATTTCGAATGTAGAATTCAGATTTAGACTTGCGTTAACAAAATATATATTTAAGTTATTTAGAACATTAATTGAATCATTATAATTTTTTGAGAAATTTTCAAAAACTGTATTGTTGTTATTGTTACGAGTTAACTTTTTTACAAGCTGACATGTGGCCTTGATCTTATTTTCAGCATTATCTAAAAATTGTTTGTTTGAAATTTTCTTAGCATTTAAATTACCTGTTTTAAAATTTTGCAATAATTATTAAAAAATTGGTTAGAGATCTTGCCTTTATTTTTTTTTAAATAAAGTGCACGTTTACGCTTACACGAGACCTTTATACCCTTTGTTATCCAGTGCTTATTATCTTTAGTTAATGGGTATTTTTTGACGACAAAAATTTTATTGAAGTGACTTAAGATTAGGTTAAAAAATATCGAGTATGCTGCGTTTACAGTTCCTGCCTCATACACTTGGGACCAATCGATCATTTGAATTTCTTGTTTAAAGTACAAAATCCTGTTCTTTGAAAAAACCTTCTGTATTCATATCTTACTTTATTATTGTTATTACATAAACCTTTAACATTGATTATTTGCGCATGATGGTCAGAGAGTGCTGAGTTGAATACATAACTAGAAAAATCTTGTTCAAACTGCAAAATATGTTGTCAATTAAAGTGCTTGAATCCACAGTTTCACGGGTGGCTTTAAAAATACATTGGTTTAAGTTATATGCATTATATAGATCTAATAATTGCTTGATCCGATTATTCTTATCATCAAAAAAATTTAGATTAAAGTCACCCGCCAGGATTACTTTAAATTTTGAGTAGCTATTGTATATGAACTCTAATACCTGCTCAAGCCTTTCTATAAATACCTCCCCAGTTCCTCGACGATATAAACACAATATCACAACTTTGAAACTTTTAATCGAAGATAGCAGCCAGCTCACTGTCACCCTCGATACTCATAGCACAGATAGTCTCTCATCATTGAAAGCACTGTTTTGATCACAATAGATGCAGATTCTCCCATGCTTCATATCTCTCCTAGCATAGATAGACACAAGCCTGTAGCCATTAAGTTTTATAAATTGGGCCACGTTCAGTTCCAGCCAGTGTTCACTGAAAAGCAGAACTTGGGGCTTACACGCTAGTCCATCCAGGAAGCAGTCTATTTCTAGGGTTTTACACCTAAGAGACTGAATGTTTTGATGCATAACTGTTAGGTTTTGTTTATTTTCAGGCTCTTTGTTAGACACTATACACTTGAATTGCTATATGTGTGAGTTACTATATTGAATTTTGTGTCTTTTTCCCTGGTGCCATAAATATGTTATGCATTTTGTATCATACACTCAGTGGTTTACATTTAAGTTGAGTTTATATCTACTATTGCTCAGTTTACAATTAACGCATTCAGGGTTATTTTTATTACAGTCTTTGGTTTCATGGTTCTTACTATCACAGAATCCACAGACTCTCTGCTCTTTACATTCTTTCGCTGTATAGTTATATTTGTTACAGTTATAGCACCGTATAAAACCTATGCATTCAAAACACACATGATTTACAGCCCAGAAGCAATCTGCTCTCTCCTTTATTTAAAATTCTTTCAAATGTCTCTGCATCACACTCAATGATGGCGAAAAAGTTCTTCGCCATTTTTTTTAAACAACCAGTTTTATTTGGCTTTCTGAGGTTATGATGTTTAAATTTTGTTGTTTAAGCTTTTGTATAAGTTCTTGTTCGTTTAGTAGGTCTTCGATACCCACAATTTTTATTCGCCGCTTTCTCCTGCTTGGGACAGTTGTTAAAAAATGTTGTCTTATCTTGGGTTCAAGGTTATCCTTTAATTTCTTTGCCTCCACCTGGTTCTGAGTTCATTAATAAGCAGTCGGTTGTGGAGTGGTTTGTTTGTAGACACTATTTTAATTCATGAGTTACTCATTCAGTGAGTTTAATTGCAACACCTTCAAGTTGGTGTATGTCGACTAATTCTACCGGGTTTACAGCAGGGTTACGTTTAGTGATTATGGCTGAGCCTCCTCAACCTGGTTCCGATCCTCGATCTTCTGTCTTTCGTGAAGATCTGATATCCAGGAATCGTACATTTCTCATTTTGAGTTAGGTGAGTCTCTGTAATACATGCAATATCAATTCCGTACCTGGATAAGAATGAGATAAATATGGATCGCTGGGGTTTTAGTCAAATGAATTACAATTTACCAGAGTCATATTTTTGGTTTGATCGATGTAAGGAGAAATTAATTAAAGTAGGTTTGTGAGAATATTTGATGAAAATGTATCACATGATTGGTTATTTTTATTGGATTTGGCAAGGTTGGAAGTATTGGGGAGGTAGTTTCGAGTTGTTTGTGAATAGGTAGGGCTGGAAGTGACTTTTCCTGTTAGTGATGCATTGGGATTGGTAGGCCTTATAGTAGGTGGAATGCTTTTTTTGGAAGATTTCGGATGTAACTACAGCCTGTGTAGTTAGCCGTATGTTGTTCGCCGCAGTTAACGCAGGAAAATGTTTCAGTAACAGGTTTTTGCAGTCAGTATAATGATGTTGACCAGTGCACTTGACACATCGAAGAGTTAAGAGCCAATAATTTTTCGTATGCCCAATTAGTTGGTACTTGATGCATTGGGGAGGATCTCTACTAGTGTGCCGGGTTTAATAGATAGATATTATTATAGATAAGTATTGGATTCACCCCAAAAATTCAAAATTGAGTGTTCAACAGATCTTCACGTTTTAGAGTCCCCTGAACCCAAAAAACATATTTTTTTCATTGGTCTGTCTGTGTGTGTGTCTGTGCGTGTATCTGTATGTGTGTCTGTGAACAGAATATCTCAAAAACGAAAAAAGGTATGGCGTTGAAACTTCATATATAAGTTTTGTGTACTATGTAGATGTGACAGCAATCTTTTGAAGAAAATCGCAAACCCGAAGTAGTTGTTTATTCTTGTGATTTTTTCAGAAACGGCTCCAACGAGTTTTTTCAAACTTCACATTTTTATTACATTTCTAATGTGTATTGATGGGAGCTAGGTTATTTTCTAGTTGAATACTTCTAAAATGGGTGTATTTTGTTTCTTTTTCTATTTTTTATTATTAACTCCTATTTTAAATAGAACACCCGGTATATTATTACATTTTTGAATTCAACTAAAGATTCTAGAGAAAATGTGTCTCTTCAACTAACGCTCTATTTTGTACCGTTTTTGTAGAATTTCTAATTTTTGAAAATTTTTGACAATCCTTAAAAATTTAAAATCAAATTTTTGGCTAATTATAAGATCACTGTAAAAGGAAGTTGTGTGCTTGTATCACACCAGATACTTTTTATTACTTAATAACCGGGTAGCTTTAATTATCGGAATTTTCAGATTAGTTAGCTCTGTGCGATTTTTTTTTTTGGTTATTGATATAGGGATATCGCGTATAATTGCAGATAAGTTAGAATTTTCGGAATTTTGATGAGTGTAGTAGTTAACTTTTTCTTCGTCGTAGTAATTAATTCGTTAATTTTCTGTAGTCCTCAATATCGGCGAGGTTAATACTTAATTGACTGCCTCTATACGCAGTACAGAAATCAATTTTTTTATGTCTAATGTAATGTTTTGGTAGTGAGTGCTATTCGCGAGAAATGGAGGAATCTTTATAGAACGAGGGGTAGTTTCACTATTATTATTTGGTGTCAAAGATCGAGAGGAGTTGGTTTCTGTTGATTGTAGACTGCAGTACTTAGTTTTAGGTTAAAAGTGTATCTAAATTGAAGAATTATTGTTTATTTATATCTTGAATCGTCTATGGGGGTTTGTACTATCACTTGATGATTCTTGGTATTTCATTTATGTTGGGGTAGATACACTGTTACACTGTTAAAAATAATGGTCGGTGGTTTTAGTTGAAAGTTGTTTGATTCACTTTCGTAATTTATTGGCATTATTCAAAAAGTTTGTTGTTATTTCGACTAGTAAAAGTTCGAGAATGTTATTTAGTTCATCTAGGTTACTCACGTTTTAGAGGGGCCAACAATGACTGCGCCGCAGTCGGGGTTCGATTGCGGCGTGCCGCACTCACATTTAGATGCTACACTTTTTCATCGAGAGAGTACTAAATTATTAAGTTAAATTATAACTAGGCTCTTAAACGTTACTAGAGAAAATTCAAAACACACTATGCCTTTCTCAGACTGATATATTTATAGAAGAATGTCATCACCGAAATCGTGTGTTTTTTAATAAATTAAGATATATTTCACCAATAAAAAGGTTCGAGAGATTGCTCACAATCATTCATTGTGCAATTTAGGAAACTAACATTAAGCCCATTGTCAAATATTACCACGATAAAAATAAAATAAATATACAGGGTGTAATAATTATTTACTATACAAGTGGGATAACAGCATTATTAATATACGTGTGTGTAAGTTACAAACGAGCGTATAGCACGAGTTATGTAAGCACACAAGTATATTAATGATACATTATCACACATGTATTGTACAAAATTTTATCTACGACTGCCTAAAATTGAGAAAAGTGCATTAAGAGAAATGTCAGATCTGTAATTTTCAAAAATATTTTAGTAGGCAAATGTCATTATGTCATTCATTTGACACTATTTCAGTTACGTAATGAAGTCATTACACAACTCAGTTGAGTAATGAACCCATTACATAACTGAGTGGTGTAATGAGCTTCATTACGTAACTGAAATAGTGTCAAATGAGTGACGTAATGCGTTACTTATCCCACTGGAGTAGATAAAAATGCTTTACGCACCATAGGGATTTCAATGGTAATTTCTTCATACGAAAATATTTGCTTCCCTAATTATTTTAGAGCAAACTTGTATTGAAGTTTTTTGTAGAGAAAAAATTTCTGTATCCATTTATGCCAGAATTTGTCATTTTACATTTCGGAAAACCGAAAATCTAAAGAAATAAAATTAACATTTTTAGACAAATCAGTGGTGCCTTGAAATTACTGAAGCAGCTCAAAGCATCAACAAATTAGTTTGCTGTTTATTTGTTTGCATCTGTCAAATGTAACGGCAACCATGGCACTTATTGCACCTGATCTGCTTATTCCAGCATACCACCACTTCACAATTTGCACTGATTTTTGAAAAAATGATAATTCTAGTTTCTTTCATTATTAGGTTTTCTGACGTAAAATGACAAAAATGTTGGCATAAATGGACGCAGAATTGTTTGCTCTGCAAAAAACCTATTTACAAGTTTGCTCTAAAATAATTAGGGAAGCAAATATTGTCATATGAAAAAATTAAAATTAACAAATTTCTACACCCTGTATAAGAACGCAGGTCGCGTCCTGTGTTTCAAAATAATTATGCTTACGGTGATGCATGTACCATCTGAGATCCCGGTAGCCATGGAATTAGCTACTTATAAATGTTGGTTAGCATTATATTTCAATTATAAGTATTGGTATGTAATGTAATAAAATACAAGGTTATTGACACCATTTCTTAAATACGACACGATTATAAGAATCTCCTGTTTTAACTCCATTACTTATTGCAATCTGTAGTAACTTTTGACAGATAGGAATTTTAGTTGTGTGTTGTGATGACATTAATGACATTTAGTTTAGTTGGGTTCATCACTTTAATAAAGCGGTGTTGATTCCAAAGATAATGTGATATCAGGTATTTATGGCCACCCGGTATAAGGCTTTCCTTTTTCTTCTGTTTCTAGACTTTTCCAGAGTAGGTCATGTATTTATATCATGGGTAGGTACTTTGCGCCCGAGTAGATCAATAAAACAACGATTGATTTTAGAATATGGCGTGGTTGCGTGGTTGGTCAGCTCCTCCATTTTAACGTATTTGTAACTATAAGTGTTTTAATACAATTATTATTGATATTAGGCATTTCCGAATATTAAACCGTGAGATATTTACCGTTTAGCAATCGTTAGTCAGGTGATGTTGGTACAGAAATTTGAGTAAATATTTTCAGAAGGTAGTTACGGTACCTAAATCTGCAATGTAAACCAAAATGTGCGAACTGGGCGTTTACTAGTGTGATTTGTTTGTTACAAAATTAATAATCGGGAGAACTACATGCATCTGGTAGATTCCGTAGAAGTTCCAAACCCTTTAAGTCAAAATATCAACCGCTTACATTTTTGACCGTGTTCAGTACGTATAAGATATATTGGTATAATATTTGTAAACGTTTCTATTTCAGTAAGCAGCTGAAAAAGCATCTGTAATTTGAATATTCTCTTCTTCCAGATTGACTGCAAAACTCCAAGTGTAGGGTCTGACACAATAGCGACGAGATGGTTGTCTAATTTTGCAGATTTACGTCACAGGCTTCAGGTAAGCATATAAATAATAATTGTCGGTTGAATATGGGAAGATTATTAATGGACATAAAACACTTCACTCACTCAAAAATGTAGGTAACAGAAATGTGTATGCCAATATGAATATTGCCCATGGACCAAATCTTAGTCCTAAAACAAATTCAAATGCTTTATGTTACAAACATAAGACAGACTTACACGTTTTATTCATAAACTTTCGTCAAGCGTACGATTCTGTCAACATAAAATAGCTATATAGTGCAGTGGCTGAAGTAGGAATACCTTTCCAGCTAATAAGTTTAACACAAATGACACAGAAAAATAAAGTAAAAGGACATAGAGACATATCGAGTTTTAAAGTCAAAAAAAGGCTACAACCACGTGATCCATTATCAGCCGTTACACTTCTCATTACTATTGTAAAGGAGTCAATTATAAGAAGTAACTTAAACAGAATCGGGACAGTATTTTCTAAAAATCAGCAGTTATTCGCAAATACGGATGTCATCAGCATAGTAGCAAGATCCACAAGAAGCTGCAAAGAACTGTAAGAGTGTTAGAAAATGAAGCGATGCTAATAGGACTATGGGTCACCGAAGAAACGACAAAATATATGGAAATGGGAAAAGCAGGTAAAGAAGAAACTGGAGATGTCGATAAGATAACTATTAAATTAGAAAACAACCGATAGCTAAAGTGTAAAAAGTTTTTGCAATCGCTAACCACAGACAAAGGTGATGCGGAGATAAAGTATTGCGTAACTAAAAGGGATAGATGTGTGGGTACATTAAATGATTGATAGGCGCACTCGTCCTATTCGTACCGAAGCGCAATGGACATTCGTGATACCACCGCAAAAATACTCGACATAACTTTGACTACTCATGATATTATAAGTGAATATTTGCACATATACAAATACCTGGGTATTTTCACATGTCAAACTAACAACTAAATTTAACAATTGACAGATTTGAGAATTTATAGGAGTTTTTTACATCTAAAATAAGTAATAAAGCGAATGTAAAGGGAAAAGGGATATCATACAGTGCAGAAATAGTTATTTTTTGATTAGTGAATATGAAAGTAGTCTTTTATTAACGAAAAATTATGAAGTATCACTTGTGAATTTTCAATTTGACAGTAGCAAATTTTAAAGTCCTTTTTGACCAGATTTTGAATTGCACGGGATCACTATGCAAAAAATAACGTGTACAACACGTTAACACATATGAAAGCAACTTTTTTTACTCATTTGCTCGATAAATTCGAGCTTCGCCCTCGTTAATCAAACTGAAAATTTGCGAGAAAAAGTATGACTTTCATAATTAGTTGTACAATATAATATTGTACAACCAGTTAAGAAAAGTGAATTTTTTCCTTACGAGGCACGAGATTTTTAATCAAAGTGAAGTCGAGATTAAGAATGCGTAGAGTACGGAAAAAGACTATTTTTCTACGTGTTGCACAATAGTATATTGTGCATCTAGGACGAAATCGTAACATTCCCGGACAACTGTGAATATTGTTGAGCAAGGCGAATGAAGAGCCCTACAACACAGGAGTCTGGGAATGTTACTTTTTATCCAAGATACACGTACTATTTTTCCGCCAATCGTACCAGAATAAATTTAAAAAAATAAGGAAAACAGGAATATTTCGAAAAATAATCCTGGCCTTGTACAGTTTTATTGTAAATTACCTAGCAACAACTGATGTAATGGAATGTTTGACTTTGCTCAACAAAATTTTATCAATAATGTGTCAATTCTGGTACGATTGGCGGAAAATAATTTTTTCTAATGCGGTATCGAAAACTGATATTTTTTGAGGATTTATTAGAAATTTTTTATAAATCAAGTAGTTTTTGGTCTTCATGGAATCAACACTAATTGTTGGATCAGAAAAAATCTTTCACAGTGATCTTAATTCTACAGAAACCGCACAAAATAGAGTTAATTGAACAGATCAATTTTGTCTAAAATTTTAAGCCGAATTAAAAAATGTTATAATATACGGGGTGTTCTATTTTAAATAACAAAGTTGATAGCAACGATAGTGAAATCACAGTGTTAGTATTGTAGTTGCAGTCGCCCTTACACATAAAATCCATGGCCAAAGTTTCAGATTTTCAATTTTATTAGTTCTCTGTAATGCCCTGTAGAAACAATTTTAGAGGTATTCAACTGGAAAATTACCTATCTCACATCAATACAATTAAAAATGTAACGTAACACATACACTCACATACACACACACACACACACATACACGTACTGCGTAGACTGTGACATCCCCATCTACACCATGGAAAGTGGCCACAACGGTTTTATCGGTAGTAAAAGACACACAATTAAGTGATATAATTGTGGTTTTAATACACACTCTGATACACAGCAAATTAAGTCGATTGTGAAAATGACATCCGAGGTCACTAATACGGTGCAGCCAGGAATGTGTAAGTTGATGTCACAATTATAGGACACTTAAATTGTGTAAAAGCGATGTCTCAGTCTTAGTAAACCGAGAAGCTGTGTAACGGAGGTCATAATCATAAGAAATAGGCAAGATTTGTGCAAAATATGACACAAGTATACCGGGTATGCTAAGCTGAAAGGTCATCATTAGAATGTTTGAAATGACAAAAACCTCAGTTGTACATTTATGCAGACAGTTACAGACGATTTTCTTTTCATCGAGAAACTGATGACCTCATAAATGCATCTATATAACCGAAATTATTCAGTTTCTTTGTTCTTTTAACAGTAGAAATAGGGTTAAATTCTATAAGATAATTATTTTAAATGACCTCGTTAAGATAAATTACGTATGTTTGAGACCTTATACAAAAATTGAATTTTTAAAAGTGAACATAGGGAAATAGCAATCGTATACCGGGTGACAATGAGACTAGGGCCATGCTTATATCTTCTTTATTTATGAATAGACTTGGATAAAATTTTATACCAAGATACTAGACAGAATTTCTGATTGGCCGATAGATATAGTCAAAATGGCTGACTTCCGGTTTTACCGGAAATGAGAATACCTTTAATTTTTTAAATGAAACACCCTGTATATTTTAAGTTTTTTTTAATCTACGAGTCAAATTACATATAATAGTCTTGTCAAATTTCAATTTTTTTAAACAAAAAAATGATTTTTTGATTTTTATTTTTTACCATGGAAGGCCTTGACTTGGAAAAATTTATTCTAATTGACTCTAGCAACTCTTAATAATAGCTATTTTATCAATAAGGTCAATAACAAACCTATAATAAATGAATCTAGTTTGCTAAACTCGTTTTTTAAGAAAAAGACACTTTTTTTAAATCACACCTACTAAGGGCCATCTTGCTATTAGATAGAAAATGCAATTGCCAATCTAACGATATGCATTATGCACTACTATCTGAAACTAAAAATTAATTAATCAATTATTCTTTAAAATATTTTTATGTAATAACTAATAATACCTAAGCAAATTTGGCAACACTGTTGTATGTAATTTGAGTCGTAGATTCAGAAAAACACAAAATATACAGGGTATTCCATTTAAAAAATCAAAGTTGGTATCATTTCCGGTAAAACCGAAAGTTAGCCATTTTGACTATATCTATGGGCCAATCAGAAATTATGTATAGTATCTTGGTATAAAATTGTATCCAAATCCATTCATTAATAGAGAAGATATAAGCATGGCCCTAGTCTCATTGTCACCCGGTATATTATGCAGATTCCTGCTTGCCGCTTGAATTGATAGGATTGATAGTGGTATCAATCGAAAGAGAAAAAATGCGCTTAATTTTATACTACTTTACTTGAATTTGTTGCTTCTGTAAGATAGAAACAGCTTAAAACTGTAATAAATATTGTGCATTTTATTCACAAAAAAAAGCAGAACAGCCATGATCAAATTTGTTTCTGCCAAAATTAATGTTATTTTCTGTTAGTTATTAATTCACATATTTAACTAATTACTATGAATAATGTTGAGTATTCTAATGAATATTTGGGAATATCTAAATTTTAAAATTAACATTTTTATGCACAATTTACATTATTCAATAAATTTTTAATACTAAACGATGCGGAAATTTATTCTCTTTAATTTAGTACCACTACCATTTTTTTCCACAAAAATGGTGACCAGGTATATGCATAACCGTGAACCGGTATACGATTTCCCATGCTAGGTCCCTATGTTCGCACCTTAAGTGAAACACTCGGTAGATTGTTTGTCACCAAAGATTTTTTTCGCTTTTTCAACAATATGTCACTTCAAGAACGAGGTAACTAATATGCAACTACTATGCATTTATGATGTCTCCGAGACTAGAAAATTCTCGATCTCGTCTCATCTTCTCTCGAAATTCAAGATCGAGACATATATTTTTCGATCTCTGAATTTTCGAGACGAGATTAATCAAATTCTCGAATATTCAAGACGAGATTAAAAACATTCTCATCTCGACAGATTTTCAATAATATTTTTAAAACCAATATAAAAATGTAATAGAATCGGCCTGTTAGTGGTAGTGCCACCGAAATTCGAGATCGAGATTGGCATCTATCGATCTGAAATATTCTAGAAAAGCGAGATTAATCGAATTCTCGAATATTTGAGACCAGATTAACTAAATTCTAGGTATCGACAGTTTTTCAGTAGTACGAGTATTTTTTAAACCCCCATAACCAAATCGAACAGTTATAGGACTTTCTTTTAGTTTTTACTTCCCTCCTCTAAGAGACAAAGGAGTAGCTATTGTAATCGCAAAAAAATCACCCTTCGATGTTTTTCCAAATCTTCACGTTTCAGGGCTTAGAGATGACGAAAAACAGGTTTTCTCAATTCCGACTGTCGGCCTGCCTGTCTGTTGCCCGTATACCTCAAAAACAAAATGTATACAAGGTGAGCACTTTAAAAAATTAAATTCTGTCTATTTTTGCTGTAACATCAAGAACCACTACTTAAATGAAAGTAATATTTTTACATAGCTCAGGTTTTTACCCTTGCCGAAAAAGGGCAAATTTTGAACCCAACATATATAGGGTGAACACCTTAACCAAATAAAATTTGGTTTATTTGTTTTAACTCAGAAACAGATAAGAGTAATTTGCACATAGCTCAGGCTTCGCCCTTGACAAAAATGAGACCCAACAGATTCTTTGCTCAAAGAAGAGTGCTACCTGAAGCTTACAACTTTGTTATAGAAACTCTGCATAAAACTTCTGCAGATATAAATTTTACAAATATAAAGGTTTGGCTAAAAAAGTTTGATGTTTTAATTTTGCTGGAGAGCTATGAATTATACCAATTAATTTCTGCCTATCAGTTAGCAAATAAAATGAAATTTTTATTCTTATGTGGTTTTATTAGAAAGTAGAAAAAATACCTATATTTAAACAAATAAAACATTTCTGTAGTACAAAATAACGACCCTACATATAAAAATAGGTATCTCATACATATTAGAAAGTGGTATACAGTGGGTCCTAAGCAACACAAAGTATGGGTGATTTTCTAATAGATATTAATTAATTGATTGAAAGCAAATTTTTAAAAAGAATTCGGTACATCTGGACTTTACTCATGTCAACATAGTAAGGCAATTGTTTTAATAAGGTTGCCGGAAAAAAATAATTTAATAATTTATTAAACTTGAGTTACGTTTGAAAAGATTATTTCAACCTGTTTACTGGTTTTTGGCAAGGGAAAACACCATTATTACTTGACTAATCATCGGTAACAAGCGAAAAAGTAATTAGTAATTATATGTGGTTAATAATCACAGCATATTTATAATATAATAATAATAATAATATATACAGTCAGACCTCGCCGTTCGCGACTTTGCGGTTCGCTGATTTGATTTTAAGCGGGGCACCCTTGTGCTCCCTTTTCTTTGCCGTTCGCGGATATTTGCTTTGCCGTTCGCGGATGGAATTGCCAACGTTAACTGTTTCAACTTTCACACACTAACGGCCGGTCTTGTGAAGGCCGCTAATCTAAAGTTAACTTTAATTCGCTGTTAAAATAAACAAAAGCTCATAGAAGTTTGTTTACTAATGAATAATATGTCATAAGCGCCAACGTTTTGATGAGCTTTTGTTTATTTTAACAGCGATTTAAAGTTAACGTCAGGTTAGTGACCTTCATAAGAACGGCCGTAAGTAAATAAAGCAGACGTATGCGCTTTATATCAAGAACACCTAAATAACATTATTTATCATGAACTTGTAAACACACTTATCGAGCCTATTTCTTTGAATCTCTTATTACCACATCGAACCTGAAATAAATTGTACAATTATAACTTGAATAAACAAATGGACATTCAAGCTCTAGATTCAAGTGGCAGACTTATGTTACGTATGGAATTTTAATTCAAACTTGACTGTCTTCTCGAGCGTTTATGCCGAAAATTCAATTGAGTTTAATTTTTAAAACACCGAAAACCATGTCGTCAAAGCGTAAAGTTTCTGCTTCAGATTTGCCAGACAAAAAACGCAGCAAAGTTTTGGGTTTTTGAGATTGCATAGTATAAATAAATCTAGTTAATGGAACCTAACCCCGTATTTATCATTTATGCGTTTACTTGCACATCGCGGTTTTGCGCATCGCGGCATTCTTCTGGAACGTAACCCCCGCGAACGGCGAGGTCGGACTGTATTTATTTTCTCAACAGGCATAGTCGCATAGTTCCCAATTACAAAACAAAATTATAAATATTATACACCAAGTAGAAAGATGATGAGCTCACGAGCACGTAGTGCGAGTGAGATCATATCTTTGAGTTAATAAATGTTTAATACACGTAGCGTATATATGTTTTCATTCAAATTTGACGAAATTTTGAATAAAAAATTTAAACATATTCAAATTAATATATAAATTTGCCCATTCATCGTCGATTTGATCTAAATTGTAGTAATTATATATTACACACTAAAAATAGAAAGAATAATTGAATGTAAATATTTGTAGAAATCATAAAAATATGTTGTTCTGCATTGAAACGTTTTTAATTCTCTAGTGAATTAAACTTTTTTCATTCTCTAGTGAATGTAAACACTTTTATTTCTCTTGTGAATCATATATTGTTTATGAAGGTTGTTATGGAGTTAATAATGTCACTTTAAACTGTCAAAATTGAATAATAGTTATTTACTATACAAGTGGGATAACAGCATGATGCATTATCACACATGTATTGTACAAAATTTTATCTACGACTGCCTAAAATTGAAAAAAGTGCATTAAGAGAAATGTCAGATCTGTCATTTTCAAAAATATTTTAGTAGGCAAATGTCATTATGTCATTCATTTGACACTATTATAAGTCATTACACAACTCAGTTGCGTAATGAAATAGTGTCAAATGAGTGACGTAATGAGTAACTTATCCCATTGGAGTAGATAAAATAAATTATCTTACTAATATTTGTACCGATCTCAGAAAGGGCAAAAAAAAGAAAATCTAAACAATATTGATTTAATTAAAAATAGATTAAGTTAAAACCTACATATTAGAAAGCAAAGAACAGCAAAAACACGACTTGACATTTGAGTAGGGTGACCACTGACCACCTCTCAGGGTTTCACCCATAGTCTTATTACGGTTTCAACGCCAGATCTCCGGGCTCCGGGTTTTGTTATAATTTCTCGGGGTTATGCTAATTTTGTAATAATGTCTTCTAACATTAACTTCACCGTAAGTCGGCTATAATAATAAAAATAAAATCGCCACCATAAATCTCGATCAAGGCGCTAGCGTATAATCTTTAATTTTATTGTAATCAAAGGTATGATACCTATATCTCTTTCTATTTATCTTAATGGTCTGTTTGCGATTTCACAAGCTGCATGTTAGCCTACTTCAGCCGGTAGTTGAGTCAATGCAACTATAGCGAAGGCCCCGTGACCGTCTGTGTTTATGTTTTATTTTGAATACATGCAGATCAAGCAGAAACAAAACAATCCGTGTTCAGTACGGCGCGGCGTACGATGTGGACAAGTATTTCAGTTACACATTTGCCGACCATTAATAGAAATTAATAAAAACATGGTTGTTATTTGCTTGCTTTTTGTTTCTTATAAACATTCTGCATTTGTCATTGAAAAAACCCTTTTTTTAACTTACGAAGGATCTCAGGGTTTGTATAAATTGAAAACTGGTCACCCTAGATTTGCCGTATATATGTTACTGCAAAAAGTAAGCATGTCAATAACGATATAATTTACATGCGTAGGTACCTACTTGAATAACAATAAAATCCAACAGACACTTATAAAACTTACCACTTTTTTAATTTTTGGGTTGAAAACAATTTCAGCTTTAAAAAACTGAACATATAGTGTTACTGTTGATAAGTGTACATTGTTTCAAGGCAATCGCGATTGTAATTAAATAAAGAAAAATACTAGTAAGTGAAATAACTCGTTAAAGAGCAATTTTAGGTATACATACAGAATGATTAAAAAAGAGATATAAATAGTTGCCTCTGTCGCATTACTTTTTTTGTAAATATAGTTTGATGAATAAACGTACAGACGAGTTCAATTTTGCGAACAATGGAATGTTTCATAGAAGATATAAGTAACTACTTATCAACCTAAAAACCACAGAAATTATCAAAATAAATGGCTTATTTATATTTGGTAAGGTATTTTAAATAATACAATTATTGGTTTATTACATTTTCTAAGAAATCATATTGAAGACACTTCAATGGATAACCTTCAATTAGATTTAAAAGTAAAATGTTATTTTCAACAAGATAATGCACTTGGCCATAATGGTGTTTTAGTGAGGCAATATTTGAACAACACATTTGGTAAGTAGTGGGTAGGAACTCATCTCCCTATACCATATCACCTATATCACCGGACATGAGTCCGCACGACGTTTTACTTTTGGGATACCTGAAGGATATTATTTATACAGAAAGGTATGATAACCTCCAGATGATCCAAGACAAAAATAAGCAAGTTTTAAGTGACATTGATTGAAGAAACCTGAGTCGTCTTTCATGCAACACATATATTGTTTTAATAAAATTGTTCAGATTTTAAATTTTTAAATAAATTGTTCAAATTTTTAATTATCATGACTACGTTATCTTGCACGCAAAAAATGGTTTTCTTTCAATATTTAAATTTTGCTGACAGCCTACACTTAACTACTATTTTAATAACTTTTAACTTTAAATTTTACTTTTCAATGACATTTGTAACAGTGTCAACTAATAAAAATTCCATTTTCAAATATCATTTAGATTTAAAAATTTGGAAATTATTTTTAGTACGTAGTTTCAATAACTTTCAATTCAAAAATAAGATTTAAAAATAACTCTTGCTGTTTAATTTTTTAAAATTATTTAAACTTACAAGTAATTTCTAATAAGTGTCAATATTTTAAATTTCCAAATCTAGATTACAATTTATAAAAATTTTATTTTAAAAACACATTTTTATTTATTTTGGGTTTAAAAATAATTTTTAAAATGTATTTAATAGTAATTGCTAGTTGATTCACTTTACGAGTAATTGAAATATAATTTCTAAACTTAACTTCAATATTTTTATTTAAATTTAAGACCTTCTTGAGTTATCTTTAATTTAAAAAGATCTTTTAATTATTAAATACGCCCTAGGGCAGAGAGAAATGGAACAAGTGCTGTAGGAACTACGAACCAAACATCCAGAGAACCCGCCGTACTATATTGCTATTTGATATACGTGATATACGTGATCCTAATACTAACATAACAGCTTCTACTACAAGCGGTTTTTTAGTTCCATCTTAATTCGGTAGTTATAGGTGGCGCCACAAGTCAAATTGTGTAAATAGGTCACAATAGTTGCTGGATACCATGTGAACTATTGTGGATTATGACTTCACAGATGGCCAAATTCAGAGTTTTGCCTATACGTTATAATTTGACGTAAAGAACAATAAAAACGAAGAAAAAATTACAACATCCAGTGTATGAGGTCACTATACGTGAAGCCGTTACAGTACACGATGATGTACACACAAGAGGTCACTCTCAATACAATACAAACACACACGCACACACACACACACAAAGAGCCTATGCATAAGGCAACCAGAATCTAGTCTTCTATGAGGATTTACTCAGCAAGTGAAGATAACCATAAGACAAAATGTAAATATAATACATACATGGTGACTAGAAATTTCATGCTCAATTAAGTAGAGGTACCATAGTGAAGTTTCAATCACACAGTAGGACAAATATAAATGTTCAAAAAATTACTACTTACACTTAGAAATTAATTTAATAATAACCAGCATCAAGTTTAAATAATATAAACTTTTCACAAGCGGACGGAAGAAATTTCGAAAAACTACAGCAAAAATAACATTGACCATTGACCATATGCAACTAGCAAGAAAAGGGGCAAATGACAATGGGAACAGCAACAAAACCGACTACGTTCATTCGAGATATCAGATAAATCAGGAAATTAAGCATCAACATAGGATATGCGCCATCAATCGCTACGATGCAGATCAATAAAGAACGAAGAAAGGATAGCAGATAAAATATGGGATGCGGGAAAACTAAATGAAGCATATAAGAAGAAGCAATACGTAATGGAAAATCACTTAATAATAAAAATAGCAAAGGGGAACCTACACATCAAGACGCATGTGACGAAGCAGTTTAAAATGCGACGCAGTATAAAACACCAAAAGGCTTGTACGACCGGGAGGTGTATTAATAATAATAATAATAATAATAATAATAATAATAATAATAATAATAATAATAATAATAATAATAATATTAATAATAATAAAGTGTCTTTATTGACATAAATATAAAAAGAAAGAATAATATTATTAGTGCAGGGCGTAGTTCAGTTGGGCAACATAGTTGCAGACCGCTCCTCTACTTAACCCTGCACAAAAACTAAAAACTAAACCTAAAACTAAGTAAACAAATAATTTAAATATTAAATAAAAATGAGAATGGGCATCGAAACAGCACCACAAGTTATTTTAAATTTTTTCGTATTAATTAACCACAAAATATATGTATAGGTAAGTCTAAGAATGAAAAGTTCAAAAGATGATGGAAAAAACACTCATTTAATTGCAGCAGGTGTAATTGGACAAAGAAGTAGTTGTTTAAGCCGGTACCGAAACCTAGAAGGTGGTAGCATTTTAATATCCAGGGGCAAACCCTTGTAAAGTTTTGCAATACAGTATAAAAAACATCTTGTACCTTGCTCTCTAGAAAGTAAAGGTATATTCATTTTACCCCTGAATCTTAAATTTAACTTACGGACATCGGTGCGATATGTAATAGTCAGTGGCGTAACTATGGGGGGTGATATGGGTGTCGGAACACCCCCGAGAGGCTTTAGGAATGACTAAAATTCGTCCTAAAGAAAAAATCTAAAACACATTTTAATAATGTATAACTACAAATTGAATATTAATTATTACATTCAGAATTCAGACTAATATTTGTAAAATCCTATCTCAACGAACCTGAGTTCAAATTATACCGGAAACGCCAACATGTACAAAATCTTCCATATAAGACAGCAATGGATGCGCTAGCTACGTGAAATAAGGACATTTTTTCCAACATATTCTACAGTAGTTGCTGCAAATCCTTTCAACAATTCCTGTGTCAACTGCAACAGCTGAATCATCAGTCTCCACCTTAAAAAGAATTAAGACTTACCTCCGAAATACAACATCGCAATATAGGCTGAACGGATTGACAATGCTTTCCACACACAAAGAACTGCCATATTTACACCCATTCGGAGTCACGTGATAATCTAGTGACTTTACGTATGTCGATTCTTAAAGATGCAATTTTAGAGAAATAAATGACATTTCGTTTTGTAGGTTATCATGACATCTGCCAATTCTAAAACAAAATGTCTACAAGTTTTTTTCTCTTATACGAAATTAAACGGTTTTTACATGTTAAAGAAAACATAACGTATCGTAACACGTAAATATAATAAAGCTACGTCGGCTGCTACATTACACACCTGCTGAGTGTAGCAAATTTAAGTAAATTTGCCAATTTGTGTTCATGAATATTCTGTTATAGAACCTATTGCTTGATTTTTTTCATTTAAAGCCTATTTCCTAGCACCATCTATTTAGGGAAGAAACTGAACGTGAAAAATCTCCTCCTGATTCTTCAACCAAGCATTTTTTAGGTTTTCTATGGTTACAAATTCTTTAGCTACATCCATTTTATATATAGTGTCCGTGGTGGAGTTCTTGACTGATTCGTCGACTTCCGTTTTTGCATTCTTTACTTTCTAGTTGATATTTTCGGCAAACTGTGCTCTCCGAGACATTTAATGCAAGAGAAGCACGGTGAACAACATTAGAGGGTGAAACTGTTGATTTACTATTATTAATATTGTCGTACTTCATAAAAAAAAACGAATAACATTCAAATTAATTGTTGTGACTGCTCGTTATATCGGATGTCCGATGGTTTCTTTTAATTTCTAGTTTTCAGCTCAACTATTTTAGGTTTTATTACCCTTATCTCAATAACTTACACGAAAAATATAATGTGACAGATTAGAAACATCAAATTTTAAAATTAATTTTATTAATCGACATGCCTTTCTTTCGAATTTCTTCCATTTCATCTATTTTACTAAAAATGATCAGTGACAGACAAAAGTCAAGTGACTCCGAATGGGTATACTTTTGACTATACTATATTCCGTTCACGTTGTTTTGGAATAATAGGAGGCCATAATTTATTTTTCTAATGTAGGACACACTGTTCTACGCGACACAATTTTACGTCACTGAAGTGCCTGACATGCGAACGTATTTACCGTGTTGCTGAATTTCCTGCGATTATACACGACCTTAAAACGAGGTGGTATTGTTTGATCAAGTCTGCTAAAAATTATCAAAATTGGGTGATTCATCGGGTTATTCTTGCTTTGGGCCAGGCTTGTGTTAAATTAGATTAAAGATGTGTGAGGATATTCTCTTGCAAACTCGTAAAACTGACAACAATGCACTAGACATTGACGTTATGTATAACCTCAGACTTAGAAAAACATAGTTTACTGCCAACTTAAATGCCAAATTTCCATGGCCTCATATTATGCCAAAACAACATGAACGGAATATATGGATGGGGCTATAATTATATATAACAACAATGAGATAACATGAATAACAAAAAAAATTTTTGAGTAAGAAAGAGATGGCAATAAGAAAAAATTATTTTAGTAGGCATGTTTAGTTGACAAATGTCATAATTAAATTAAGCGTCAAGCCTTCTCGAATATTTGCTACTATGTTTATCTCTTTCTTACTCAAGCAATACGAGTTATTTTCTTGTTCATGTTATCTCATTGCTGTTATATATAATTGTGGCCCCATCGGTATAAGTTGTATTACATTTGTAATGATTTTATTGTTTATAAATAAACAGTATAGTTGCTTTCATTTCTATAGAACTTGCAGTAGGCCCGTGATTTAACTAATTTTTTAGAGTCAAAATGGCATTTAACATTTGCATAGGTTGGAGTTATTGCAAGTTGTTATTTATTTAGCAAATAATTATTTCTGACATCTTTTGGTTAATAAGCAAATAAAATGTCACACTAGTTAATTTTACCTATTTAAATAGACGTCTGTAAACATCCGTTAGTAAATTTTTAAATGTAACTAGGTGCTCTACACTGCCAATAAGTTAAATCAAGACCTACCGCAAGTTCTATAGAAATGAAATCAACAATACTTTATGGTACGCTCATTTTTTTAAAATTCTTATTGTAAGGTTGATCACTCTCCCAGAACACCCCCCAGAGCAAAATCTTAGTTACGCCACTGGTAATAGTGTTATACAGATATGGTGGACATTCAGTAGCGACTACTTTGTGATAGAGGGAGGCAGCGTGAAAGTACCTAACGTCTGTTGCTCATATTCAGCCAATTAATTTCTTTTAATTTATGCGAAACTCTTTCAAACCTTTTAATGCCAAATATTAAACGTAAACATGAATTTTGAACTTTCTGAATCCTAGATTTTTCCCGTGCATCTAAGCAAGGACCATATACTGAATCAGAAAAATCAAATTTTGATAAGACAAGACTGTTACATAGCATAGTCTTGATTTTTCGATTGAGAACTTGACGATTTTGAAAAACATGTCTAAGGTTACAATATGCACTTTGCAAACATTTTGATACGTGCTGTTTAAATCATAACCCGCTGTCAAGCGTTACACCCAAATTCTTTGCGGATTCAACTACAGGTAAAGTTCGGTTATTGATTTTAATATTTACAAAAATTTTTATTTTTAATTGGTCAGTTCTTTTACCGAATATTAATACTGCTGATTTACGTGGGTTGAGTGTCATAGCATGCTGCTCAGATATTTTTGCTAACTCTGCAAGATCTTTGTTTATCGCTTCACACGTTTCGACAACTTCTTCAGGTTTAAACGATTTATAAATTTGTGAGTCATCCGCGTAAAAATGAGAGGTACATGACTGCAGCATAGAGGGAAGTAACGAAGTGTAAATCGTAAAGAAAACTGGTCCTAAAATAGAACCTTGCTGTACTCCCGACGTAATATTAGAAAATTCAGATTGTTTACCATGCAAACTGGCAGCTTGTTGGCGATCGGACAAATAATTCGTTAACAGAGTGTCTGCATTTTGACTCAAGCCAAGATAATGAAATATAGAGAGTAAGACGCCATGATTAATTGTGTCGAAGGCCTTGGAATAATCGAGCAGTACAAAAACCGTTACTTTTCCCTGATCAGTTGCCAAAATGACATCATTTGTGATTTTTAAAAAAGCCGTGTTACAACTATATCCCCTCCGAAAACCTGATTGCGTATCTGGTATTACACTATATTTATCAAGATGTTGTCGTAGTTGACGTTCAATAACTCTTTCAATCACTTTTGATAAGATAGGAAGAATACTAATTGGTCTTAAGTCTTTAAAGTCGCTTGGAGCCGAAACTTTTGGTAATGGCAAGACAAGAGCACGTTTCCAACAAGTGGGAAAAACGGAATTAGATAAGCAATAATTAACAAGATGCGTGATTCTGGGAAGTAGAAACGGAACACAAAGATTAATTATTGAGATACTTAATCCATCCACTCCAGTCGCATTAGTTTTGATTGACGACATTATTTTTCGTATTTCATTTTCATCAGTGACTGTAAAATTACATTTTTCTACCACCGTTTCTTTAATATTGTTTCGATAAAAATTTACTACGTTATGGTCAATATTTGTTTTTGGAGTACTATTAATAAAAAAGTTTATAATTTCGCTGCAGTCAGACAGATTAGTGAGCAGATCATTTTTGCGATGTTTGTTAGACGTATTTAGTAATTTTAAGTCTTTCCATACAGATTTAGAGCTACTGTTAAATTTTATATCGTAATACGCTTTCTTTTCTCGTTTTATTGCTGTTCCCGTGAGGTTCCTAAGCTGTTTGTAATAATTCCAGTGTTCTAGATTTTTCGTTCTCGTAAAACGATTTATGGCAACATCACGCGTACGCATCATGTGTTTAATGTTAGTTATTAGCCACGGTGCATTAGCTTTAGTAAATCTTGACGACGTGATTGGAGCATGAAGATTAAGAAGAATAGTCAGATTTTCAACAAAAAAATTTACTTTACTATCAATATTATTAATATGATGAATATTGTTCCAGGGTATTGATAGCAGGTTTGAAACAAATTGTGGACAATCAAAGAATTTAAAATTTCTGTACGTGCGTATAACAGATTGAGGATTTAGATGAGGTAGATTAATACAGCACCATACTAAGTGGTGGTCAGAAACTTCGTGCATACTTAAAACGGAAGCGTTGGAAATAATTTCTTTATTGGATACAACAATCAAATCTATAAGGGAAGTTGATAGCTGAGCAACACGTGTAGGCTCACTTACTACCTGCTTCAAACCAAGGCTTTTGAAAAATTCCAGTGTATATAATGTAGGAGCACTTTCTATGTCCAACATGTCAATATTGAAATCGCCAAAACAGAATATTTCTTTATTTATAGATAATATTGTTGATAATGTTGTTTCTAAAGAATTGATAAAATCCAGGTAAAAACGTTTGTGCTGATTATAGACTACTGCAAATGAGTATTTATGTTTCTCTATAGTGATTCGTATCCAAAGTTGTTCAATATCATAATTACAGTTTAAAACGAAGAAAGCTAAAAAGGTTTTAATATAAAAAGCAACACCACCTGCTCTACGTACAACATTATATCCTTGAATACATATGGCATCGGTCTCAATATCTCCAGTCAACCAGGTTTCGGTGCAAGCAATAATGTCATACTGATGATACAAAACATGCTGCTTAAAATTCTCAAAATTATTTAAAATCGATCGTACATTAAGATGAGCACATTTTAAAATTTTATTCGTTTTGAGTTAAGCAAGCGCGGTGTTAACGTTGTCGTGCCGCTTCACACATACCTATATCAAATCATGCGCCCTAGAAAACAAGTAGAACAAATTTACGAACTAAGCAGATATGAATACTCCTAAATATTAAAACCAAAATACAAAATTATTATGCAGCTAAAGGAAATAAACACTAGGTACATTACAATTCATTTGAAATTTAAAAATCAATTTGAATTTTAAAAACATAAATTCAATAGCATAATAAATTAGTAGTAAATTTTAATGAATCATGTTAGAAGGGCATATAATAATCTTTTTTTAAATATAAGAAAATATTTTACATTACAAAGAAAAATTGCAAACTCAACAATTTATATTCCTACAATTTAAACGTGCAGAGTGATAAATAGATACACGCTTTAAGAACCAAGGCTGTTTAGAACGGAAAAAATGGATTTTATTGTGTTATTAAAGTTTACAAACACTTTACCGTCTCTTGTACACGCCTTATCTTTTCCGATATGTTTTTAGGCTTCTTTAAATAAATGTAGACGCTCTCGGGAAAGGTCTTCGCGAATAACTACGCCGGTGTTCCGTAAAAGTTTCTTGTTAGAATACACTAAATGCCGATATTTGTAGCTGGTAAAGCTCACTATGATAGCAGGTATCTTATCAGTACTACGTGGTCCCACACGATGCACGCGGTTGATGTAGCTATTTTGAATATCGACACTAAGCTTTGTTTTAAACATTTCTTTTATCACTTCTTCACAGTTTTCATGCGTTTTCATTTTTTACCATTGCACAGTGCACCAGTGTTCTGAAACGCAGTAAGAAATGCATGCCAAGAATTGCTCAAATTAATGGCAACTATTTCTAATGTATTATTAATATTAACTAGCAACCCAGTGAGACAAATGTCTCATTTAAAAAAACAAAAAAGACCGTTGTTCAAATAGAACGCGTATTAAATAAAAACTGTACCCAGACCTGGAAGGTGCCAAAGTGGTACGCCGCATGGGAACATTCTGGAAGCTGTCAAAGTGGTTGCCTAACCGATCGAGGTTTTAAGGCGCAGAGGGTCGCAGCTCCGTTTGGCTGCTGAAACAGCGTACTGACATTTCCGGTTTTCGAGAAATCACGTGATTTCTCGAAAACCGAAAGTGTCACGTGACTGAAATTCGGTTCCTGACCTGACATGACCATTCCAAACATATAACTTTCATAACTTTTTTCTCTATCTCTTACGGTTTGGCTGCTGAAACAGCGTCCCGGACAGACAAAACAGCGTCCCGGACAGACAAGTCTATTAGATAATGGACTAGCAGTCCAGTGAGACAAATGTCTCATTTAATAAAACAAAAAAGACCGTTTTGCAAATAGAACGCGTATTCACCACACGTACGTATATGACGTCATTGTTGGTAGTAAACTACCAGTCGCATTTGCCTTGACCAAATTTGCCTAGAATCTAACCTAAAAAGTTAGGATTAGGATATAATTAAGATAATAATTAGTGTTAGAGACTGAAATTCGGTTCCTGACCTGACATGACCATTCCAAACATATAACTTTAATAGTTTTTTCTCTATTTCTTACGGTTTGGCTGCTGAAACAGCGTCCCAGACAGACAAAACAGCGTCCCGGACAGACCAACGTTCCGGATAGACACGTCTATTAAATAAAGGATACTTCTAACAAGTTTTTGATTTGCAGAATTCTGCAAGCAACGGCGGTGGAATTTCATAATTTTTTGTTTAATGACATTATAACCATTCTTACAATATGTACAGGTGCCTAAAATTCTAGGGAACATGTCAACTTCATGAGTTTAACTATTATTTGCCATAAGTGTAACCGAAATGGAAAATGCAATATTCACTTTGGTAGCTAGGCAACAAGTTCAATAGTATATGTACCAGATCGCTTTCTCTTGGTAAAACACACACAGGGTGAGTCAGTATTCACTCCCCAACCCTCGCATATGTGTTCTACAATTAAAAATAAGACAAAAATGAAGAATACTAAAATTCCGAAAGCGAAGCCGTTTTCAGCTAAAATTTAAATAATTATATTTTTTTTAAGTTTCGTTTAATCTTAATGAATTCAAATACCAAAGATACTCCTTTACAACAACGTGCAACAATGCTTTTTCAACACCATCAAGCGCCTGCAATTGCTACATTACAAGTGCGAGACATTTTGAATCGCCGTGTTCCTAATAAATGGATTGGCGGGGTGGACCAATAGCATGGAACCCCGGTCTCCCGACTTAACTCCAATAGATTTTTGTCTGTGGGGATACATAAAAAAAGATTTATTTTACTGTGCTTGCCGGAGTGGGTGACTTCATTGTCCCAATAGCAGAAATAAATGATGATAATTTCAAGTCTGTTGCCAGGAACTTTAGTCATAGGTTACATATGTGTATTAACGAAAATGGTAACATTTTTAGGGTTTCTTAAGGAATTAGATGTTTTGCTGATGTTTATCTCGACCCAGATAGTTTTATTTTTTTATATTTTAAGTTTTCTCTTGTATTTGAATTTATTTTACTTGAAAACGGTTGCTCTTTCGAAATTTTAGTATACTTCATTTTTGTCTTATTTTTAATTGTAGAATAGATATCCGAGGGCTGGGGAGTGAATATTGACTGACCCTGCATAAAGTATGATCAAAAATGGTTTTCGTCTAGTATGTCTAATTGTCTATGAAATAATTCCTAATTTCTGAATGCAACTATGTTTACACTTAAATGTGAAACTTGACATTTGATTTTAAGTGACTTATAGTTGCATTCAGAAATTAAGAACTACTCCATAGCCATACTAGATGCAAATCAATTTTGATCATAAAATACAGTGTGCCCCAGGATTGATGTTACAAGAGGAGAGATGGACTTCTTAAAATTATTTTCAAACCAAGCACGGCCGAATCCCAGAACCTTAAAATAAAATTTAAAATTTTTTAGTCTATCTCACCTCTTGTAACATCAATCCTGGGACACACTGTTTATTGCTACGGCTCTACGTTGTGCGCCATAAATATGAACTGATTCGAACTCTTACTTTTTGTTACCTATTAGTATATCTTTATAAATTTATTTTAATCAATTTAAATTGACCTGCTTATAGTATTTGAATATTAATAGTTATTCTTTGTGCTAGCTCCTTAAAATCAGAGGTAGATTCCTTTTATCTAGATTGCTTATTCTGAAATTTGATGTTGTGAGTTTAATTTAATTAAAAGTCAAAAATAACTTCTGTCAAATGATATGCTAAACCAATTTGAAAATGCAATGCCAAATACCAGATCGTCACACTCGCCAAACAGCAATATCAAACAGTAAGTAATTCTTTAATAATAAATTCGCCTTTCTAGTCTTTAGTTTCTTTCAGTGCTTACCTAATACCAAAGAATATAGATAGGGGAAGAAGGACAGCCTTATGGGTTATTAGCGTATTATTTAAAAGCTCCTCAGTTCTTGCCTGGCCCTCAAGCAGCCGCCGCCAGTACTAATGAACTCGTTCACGGCTACGGTCGGGGACGCATTTACAGATCCCTGTCGCATTTTTCCCAAGAACGCGTCTCAGCGTTGCCAGATTGCAAGGAAGTTACAGAGTTATGATTTTAACAGCTATTTGTATAAGAGCGAAATTTGCAATTTGATTTTGCGCTCAAAATATACACAAGATTTTATACAGAGTGGAGTAATTTTCGAGGTGCCACCATTGGCATCTCGGAAACGGTAAGAGATACAACTTCGGTCAAATGGGGAAAAAGGTGCACATTTATGAGGCCAATTTATTGACACTTCTGTTTTTCCGAAAAAAACGCATAGCCTACTTGTTATAATCGAAAAACTGAAACTGGTCGATTTTTTCAACCATGCATAACTTTTTTATTATTTCATATAATTTCAATTTTCAAAAAAGAGCTTGTAGGGAATTGTAGGCTCTACAGAATAGGCCTACTTTAATATTTTTCTGATTCGTAATTTTCGAGGTACAGCCCAAACTTACATTTTTTTAAATGGAATGGATATCAAAATTTTGCATCATTGGAAAGCTTATTTTTTTCCCTTTTCATTCATGTATGGTTTCACATACTTATTTTCACAAACTTTTAAAATATTTTATAAAACACTTTTTAATCTAGTGTGCCTTGACTGTGTTAGTTGTAAAAACAAATAAATAGTGTGCTCTGGTTGCTATGTAACAAAATAAAAGACAATTTGCAGTGAAAACTTTCTAAACATACTGCAATAAGAAATAATAAGCTACTAACTACTCAAAGTTTAATCATATGCTCAAAAGTTATTATTAGTGACTTTTATTTGATATTTTTTCCACAAATATTAAAGTTTGGCAAATGTTTTACGTTTTATGAAAATAGGTTTTTCGGTCAGTTCTATCGTAAATAAGTCAATAGTCATAGGTCGTTACCTACTTTCGATTAATTCTTCATTAGCATCGTTCCTTACTGATGTGCTTTCCTGATAAGACGTGTCCCATTCCTTAGGATAATTAACAGGACAGCTTATAAGAATTTCTTCTGGAAATTCACATTCAGTTGTGCTGAAGTTTGTCTTCAGTGTTGTCGTATACTCTTTTGACGTTTCCTTTTCCGAAATTGATCACTCGAACGCTTAATCTTAATCATGGTTAATTAATAATAATAATAATAATAATAAATGGTCTTTATTGCTTCGACAAAACAAAATACAAAAGCGAAAAAATATTATAATATTTGCTATACAAAAGGCGAAGTTCAGACGCCATTTTGAAGTAATGGCACTGTTCTTCCACTTAACCTTAATTGAATAATTAACAAAAATATAAATACATATTAGTATCGTTAATGTGCTCGATGGTTATTTAAAAAAAAAACAAAAAACAATGGTATACAAAAAAAAACAGTAAAAAAGAAAGGAAATAGTAGACCAATAAACACACCCCAGGAAATCAAAATTCAGTGGCTGCTCTACTGAGTTGCAAGTAAATAATCATGATAAAGACGTTTGAATTTACGAATACTGAGTGTCTGAGAAAATAAAGATAGAGAGTTATACATTTTGACAACGTTATATGAAAAAGAGCGTTCGTATAGACTAGATTTGTGAGCAGGTAAAGTTAAAAGTCCCTTACTCCTAATATTAATATTGTGAACGTCAGTTCTGTATCGTAGTTTATTGTAGAGATAATCAGGATTTTTTGAAGTTATCAGCTTATAGGATAAGCAAGCTAAATGCAGTGACCTACGATTTTTCATGTTCAACCATTTAATTACAGAGAGTTTGTGGGATACATGATCGAATTTTCTTAAGCCAAAAATAAATCGCAAGCAAGAGTTTTGCACTCTTTGCACTCGTTTGATATCAGTACTATCCAAACAAGGACCATATACTGTATCAGCGTAAGTAAACTGTGACAGAACCAAGGCATCGGATAAACAGATTTTTGCGTTTTGAGACAAAGAATGTCTGGAGAGATATAGGGTTTTCAGATTAATATAAGCTTTTTTAATGCAGTTATTTAAGTGCTCTTTGAATCTAAAGTTATGGTCGATGATTAGGCCCAGATTTTTACAAGAATTTTTTATAGACAGCTGAGTATTTTCTATTAATATATTTATAAAAGGCAAGGCCCGCTCTCGTATGAAAGATTTACCAAACAGCATAACATTAGATTTTTGCGAATTGATGATAAGACAGTGTTTCCTCGAGATATCTATTAGATTATGTAAGTCATTGTTGATTGCCTGATTAGCAGTTTGTATATTGGAAATGTCACAAGACAGATAGAGCTGTGTATCATCAGCATAAAAATGACAGCGACATGTTTTAACAGAAGTTATAAAATCAGATGTATAAATGATATACAAAAGGGGTCCCAGTATGGAGCCTTGTGGAACACCTGCTGTCACTGCCCTTAGATTAGAGGTTTTGTCATGAAGTTTAACCTGCTGATATCTACCGTTGAGAAAGCTTCCTAATAAATTGACAGCGTCTTGATTAAAACCGAAATAGTGTAGCTTGGCCAAAAGCAAATCATGATCAATCATGTCAAAAGCTTTGGAATAATCTAAAAGTGTTAAAATTGTTAACATACTTTTGTCCGTGGCGGTGAGAATATCGTCAGTAATACATGTAAGAGCAGTGACGCAGCTGTATCCTGGTGTGAAACCAGACTGGGTAGAAGGTAAAATGTTTTGTGTAAGTAGGTACTGGCGGATTTGTTTTGCCATAATTTTTTCCAATAATTTTGAAACAGCCGGTAGAATTCTGATAGGACGTAGGTCCTTACAGCTAGAAGGTAAATTAACCTTGGAAAGAGGTAGTACTTCTGCTATTTTCCATAGACTAGGAAAGTACCCACTGAGCAAACAAGAGTTAATAATATGTAGCAAATAGGGAACCAAAAAAGGACAACAGATTTTTATCATGGATATACTTACACTGTCTACTCCAACTGAGTTAGACTTAATTGTGGATAAGAGATTCACTACGTCAGTTTCGGAAGCAAGAGTAAAGCTGAACGTATTTGTTAAATTTTCTGACAAGTTTAAATTGTAATAATTGAGAAGCATATGATCTGGTACTACTTTATTTTTGATAACTGTATCTAGAAAATAGTCATTAATATTATCAACACTACCAATATGTTCAGGAATATCTGACTTTTTACATTTACTATAGATATCAAGAGTTTTCAGCGCCTTCCAGAAATGTTTACTGTTAGTTATTCCTGCAATAGATTCAAAGTAAGCACGTTTTTCCCGCCTAACGGCATTAGTTGTATAGTTTCTTAAAACTTTATAATAATTCCAGTGTGCCTGATTTTTCGTTTTTCTGAACTTAGATAATGCTTTATCGCGCAGATTCATCATGAATTTAATATTTTCTGTTAACCACGGTGCCTTAGGTTTCGTAAATCTCGCTGTTCTAACAGGAGCACATAGATCAAATAAATAAAGAATATTATTATTAAAAAAATTTACTTTTTGGTCAATATCTGATAACCGATAGATCTGATACCATGGTAGTGCAATTAAATTTAGAAGAAAGCGATCATGATCAAAATTTTTAAAATCTCTATACGTTTTTAAGAGCGGTTGATCAGCAATTGGCTTGAAGCTCAAATTACAATAAACCAGTGAATGATCAGAAACGTCATGCACACTCATCACACCACTTTGGGTTACCAAATCCTCATTGGAAGTGATTATTAAATCAATTAGTGTGGATGAAAACTCCGTCACCCGTGTAGGTTCCGTTATAATTTGCGTCAAGCCAAATGTTTCCAGTGTATTTAAAAATTGTAAAGTAGTGTTATTATTTAAATTTAAAAGATCAATGTTGAAATCTCCGATACAGAAAAAATCATTCACAGTAGGAGCAATATTAGAGATAGAATCTTCAAAATTACTTAAAAATTCTCTAAAATCTTTTCTACTTGCTCGGTAGATTACCCCAAAACCAATTCGTTTGTTTTCGATTTTAATAGATAACCACAGCTCTTCCAAATCAGTGTTGCTCATATTAATTAAAGAATAGGAAATATTGTTTTTAATATAGAAAGCAACGCCGCCGCCGTGCGTTTGGCGATCTTTTCTTATAAAATTATAACCCTTGATATTAAAAATGTTGTTGGAATCATTCGTATTTAGCCATGTTTCAGATAATGCCACGATATCGTAATCAGATGCCAAGATTTGCTCTTTAAATTCCCGAAAGCCAGTGTTCATTGATCTAATATTTAAATGAGCAAATTTAAAACTCATAATTAGAATATTTTTAAAACTAAATAGTTAGATAATATTAAAATTTAATGTTATCTTAAATTAACAATTAATTTGTATAAAATTCAATTAGATGACAAAGTACAACACAAATACCCAAAAATGTATACAATCGTTTGAACAAATAACACGCGTAGATAATCTCCTCGATATTTTAATTACCCATTTCTTTGCACATGTTATCTAATTCTCGCATGGTATTTATGTAAAATTTCTTATTGTTTTTATTAATGACTATTGTCCCATCGCGAGTCCATACGTTTTTGTAAGTGAACCGCTCTGTCGCGTTGTTAACTAAGTTAACCCTGGCCTTCGTTAAATCTTCCCGGATCATTATTTTGCTCCCCTTTAATTTCCGTTTTGCGGAAAAAACTGACGACCGGTACCGGTAACTTACAAATTTCACAATTATTGGTCTTGAAGATCCGATTTTCTTAGCTGGTCCGACCCTGTGACAGCGATCTATGTTATCTGCGGTAATAGAAACATCAAGTTGACTATTACACATTTGCAGGATAGCTTCTTCCACATCTTTATTAGTTTCACCCGGTTTTTCCTTGATCCCGAAAATTCTCAAGCTGTTCCGTCTGGTGTACTGCTCCAGGTTATCGGCGACGTTAACTAGGTCCTCATTTTCTTTTTCAAGTTTTACAACTGTTTTTTCCAATTCCTCACATTTCTGCGATAACTCGTTTAGTTTATGTTCAAGCTTAAGTATCACCATTTGTGATAACTTTGTAGCTATCGCTTCTAAAAACTTCTCCTCTTCTAATGTACTTTTTACAGTATCACGTATGTCTTTTAACTGACCTTGCGTAAACACCATTTCGTTTTCAGTATTATCACTCACAATTTATAAAATATCTGTTATGCTTGTGCAAAAGTTACAATTTGAACACGTGCAGAGGAGCGATACGCGCACAGATCTATTCGCTTCGAAGGCACATTTGTGCGTATATTTTGAATGTAAGCGAAATCGCAGAACCGACTGCGATTTAAGCTTTTTTCGTTTTCCTATAGAAAAAGAAAGACGCGATTTGTGGTTGATTAATTGTGGCAATCCACAGCTTTTCACGTTATCTGAAGAACAATTACGTGAAAGAACTGTGTGTGCCATGCATTTTTCCGAAAAGCAGTTTATGAATTCAAGAAAAAATAGGCTGAGTCATAATGCTGTTCCCTTAAATTACAAAACTGCCATGCAACCTAACCACGCAACATCGCCAGTGTCGCCCAAAGAACTCGCATTTAAAAAAGAGATCATGCCAAGGGTCTATGGTAAAGCGACGTCTAGTTCGGGCTCTTTTCATTTGGATGAAGATCATATTGCTTCGCCTATGCAATTAGATGCAGATACCATACCGGATTCGTCTATGATACAGGTTAGTTCCTTTAAAAATGCCCGTTCTGTATACAGTGTGGTGATAACGTCCCGCACAAAATTCATTATTTTCTTATTTAATGTTTTTTGGGAAAACCCCGAAACACGTCATTTTATTTTTTAAAAAGACTCAATTTTCCCCCTTATTTTGATAGATCTCCTCACCAGTTAAATGATGATGTAAAAACATTAGTGCCCCTCGTAGGTAACAATTGTTTTCAGAAAAATACACATGAAGTTCAAACAATTCAGAATTTATTTTTAATGAAAATAAGAGCTATGACAAAAACTACCTAATTTTGATTTTAAAACATTTACCACTGTTTCACAAATGTGTCAAAGTCAACAATTTAACGTTTCTAAGGAAACAGATGTGGTGCTTTATTTTAATTTAAAAAAAAATCTGAATTTTTTTAACTTTATGTGTATTTTTCTCAAAAAATTGTTATGTGGGGTACTAATTTTTTATATCACCATTTAACTGGCGAGATCTATCAACATAAGGGGGGAAAATGGGATTTCCATTTGAAAAAATTAATAATGACGTCATAGCGCAGAAACAAAAGCCTCCCTCACCCTTCTATTTTTGAAAAATTTATTGTTTATTCTAATTGTCGTTACTATTTTGCTTCAAAGAATCAGAAAATAAAAAAATCGAATTTTTATGCCATACAAAATATGATTTTCAGGGACTTCGAAAATTTCACCTAACCATGTTAGGAGGCGGGGTTTTACGATAGCGCTCAATCAGCCGTTTTGAGGAAAACAACTATACTGTTAAATGCAAAAGAAAATATGAACAATTTCCAGTATGGGAAAGTCTATGGACGGTGCCATGTCCACTTTTTAAAGAATACAATTGACGTGTCAGGGTTTTCCCAAAAAACATTAAATAACAAAATTATTAATTTTGTGTAGAACTTTATCACCACACTGTATAATAAAATTTTTAAATTTTCCATCGATAGTAGGTTAACACGATGTCCGATTATAGGGGCTTAAATCTTATAGTTTCCCCAAATTTGTTGCTCGATCTTCGTGTAGGTACTAATTAAATAAGGTATAATTAGTTAAAATTTCTTTTAAAGTTTTATTAATTAAATCAAAACTAAATCCCAAGCAGTAAGTATACAGGGTGATCAATTTTCACTTCTTTAGGAGTTTTTATTCAATAACACAAAATGAACAAAAGTTGGCAGTTTCATAAAATACAGAAAAATTATTGACGTTTTGAATTCTCTGATAAATTGTGTAGAAATATGTAGGCAAAACAATGAGCTTGTAAAGCATTTTAATGGAGCCTACAGCATGAAAATCTTTTCTGTTATTAGTATGTTTTATTTTTAAAAACCATATTTCAACAGGCCATGTTAGAAATGCCAACACCTACCAAAACAAGAAAGCGCCGTAGTTCTGCTGTGCTACATCAAAAAATTGCAAAACTGCGAAGACAAGTGGCGGCAAAAAATTCACAAATTTACCGTATGAAGAAGCAATGTGCACGAAAGGGGGCTAATTTAGATGCACTGGGCTTGAAACCAAAAACCGTTAGCGTCTTTGTAAATATGCAACTTTCTCACAAATTTAAACAACCTTGGACAGAAGCTGAAAAAGAATTGACCTTAAATATGTACCACAAATCTCCAGCCCTCTACTTTTTTATGAGAGAAAAATTAAAATTTACTATGCCCTCCAAATCTACAATAGTTTCATGGTTACGGTTAAACCAACTTAATACAGGCACCAGTACGGAACTAATGAAAAAACTGGCTGTTAAAGTTAACAGCATGACCGATGATGAAAAACAGTGTGTCGTATTACTTGACGAAATGCATTTAAAGAAAGGTCTAGAATATAATCCACGCCAAGATATGATTGAAGGTTTCGAAGATTTAGGACATCTTGGACGGAAAAGCAAAATCGCTAGTCATGCACTAGTGTTTATGGCAAGAGGACTTATTCACAAATGGAAGATTCCTGTCAGCTTTTATGTTTCTTCAGGTACCATTAAACATGGAGAGCTATCTTCCCTCATTATTAAAAACATCGAAGAGTTACAAAGAATAGGACTTAAAGTGCGTGCTGTTACTAGTGACCAAGCTGCTACAAATAGAGCTGCATTTTTAAATCTAGGAGTTACTGCAGAACAGCAGTATTTTTTTGTCTGCGACGCAAAAATTTTTGCAATATATGACGTACCGCACTTGATAAAAAGCGTACGGAATAATCTTCTATCAAAGGATTTTTACGTGGAGGGCAAGAAAGTTTCTTGGAAAGATATCGAAGAGGCATACAAAATAGATAAATCTTCTTGTACTGTTCGAGCAGCTGTAAAAATCACGGATGCCCACATCTATCCCAATACTTTCCAGCGAATGAGGGTTAAATTTGCAACGCAAGTGTTTTCCAACACCATGAGTGCTACGATAAGAACTGCTGTTGGAACGGGCGAGTTAAAAAGCACCAGCGCTCTGGATACTGCAGAATTCGTACAGAAAATTAACTATTTATTTGATTGCTTAAACAGTCGAATGCTGAAAGACCGTAACCCATATGCATGTGCTCTATCCGTCAACGTACCGCGTACTGAAAATAATTTGAAAGAGTATTTGCAGTGGGTTAAGACTTGGCAAACATATACATCTAATAACAAGGTGAACCAAGGTGTTTATTGTTTTAAGGGACTTATTTTAACCATGCAGTCAGTTATGGAGCTATGGGAAGACTTAAAACAAGAAGGGTATCTTTTCCTCCTGACCAGCAGACTAAACCAAGATCCTCTAGAAAATCTTTTCGCGGTCCTGAGGTATAGGGGAGGCAATTCTTCGAACCCCACAGTAAAATCTTTCCGCCAAGCACTACAGTTCAACATGCTGGTTAAATTTCAGCATCCTACAGAGAGCTCCAACTGCGAAGTTGATGAAGATGCTGTTGTCAACATGGCGAATGTTGAAGTGCCAGAAAAAGACGTCATGGGATATGTTGAGGACATACCATATACAGTTGCTGAACAAACTGAATTAGCAGAAGATGGTGACCTCAGTTTACTCAGTGAGGTAATAGAAGTTTCAACACAACCAAATCAAGAAGCCACATTAGAATCTTGTGCGACGGTATATGTAGCTGGTTATGTCATTCATAAAACGCTTTTACGTTTTAATTGTGATCAGTGTCAAAATATGTGCAGCCGTGACTCTGTAGTGCATCATAATGAACTGTTTTTACAGCAAAAAGACTATGGTGCGGGCGACTGTGTTATTTACCTAAAAAAACCTTCAAGTATTTTAATAAAAATAGTTACAATGTTACTTGAACATTTTGAATATTATTTTAAAAATAGTAAGTCGTGTGTAAGTTTTAAGAAAACATTATTAGCATATAGTGTAAATAAAGTGAAAATTTTAGTACCAGGGTGGCTTAACGAGCAAGACACATGTTACTCTCATAAACTGTTTTTAATTAATCATTTAATTACGTGCAAACTCCATAAAACGTTGAAATGGCTATCGCAAGATTTAAGGACTACAAACCAGTCTGGTACACGCAACAAAAAAATACAACATTTAAGTAATGTTCAAAGCTTAAAAAATGTACGTTTATATGCTTACATATATATTTGCGTACTTCCTATTCTTTGTAACTTTGTATATTATATTGTTTTATTGTATGTAATATTTACACCTTGAAAATCTCATTTATTTAATAGATCATTGAAATTGGCGAGAGTAAGAAATGTATATCTTTATTTCAAAATATTTTAATTTAAACTGGCGTTAATGGATCTGACTCAAATTTCCTATAATCTGCTTTTAAAAAAAAAGTAATTAAACCCGTAAAAGGTTGGGGCAAATTGGGGTTCAATCGCTAACAATAGGTACCTAACTCTTTATTAACAAATTATTATTTATATCGCCCAAAAATTATGTCAAATGCAAGTAATAATAATTTATTTAAAAATAGCTATTTGGCATAATTTTTGAGCGACTTAAGTATAATAATAATAATAATAAATGTCGTTTATTGAGCAACAATAAATGAAATTGTTATTTTACAATATACTTGAATTATGAATACATAAGTTGCTCAAAGGGGCAAAGTTCAGGCGTGCTAATCGAATTAGCATACTGTTCTACCACTTAACCCCAAGGTAAATAAAGAAAACAGATAATTTGTTAAAAAAAGGTATATTGTTGGGTATTGAACCCCAACCCTCGATTAGTTTGCAGCTCCTTAACCACATAAGTTCTTTTTCGTTTCTACTCTAATTTACGTTTAAAGTGCAGTAATTTAAACTAGAGTATAAATTATTAAATAATTGTGAGTTTTCTGTGAAAACCGCCCCGATTCATTTTTTTAAATAACAGATTGTACAGGACTTGGGTCAGATCCCTAATCACCAAATTAAATTTTTGCATACATTTCTGAAAGATAATTTAATGTCGATAATAAATGTTCGAATAATATTGTCTTATTCTTTGCTGAGACTATACATAGAGAGATCGCCAACTTAAATGTGCCTAAATAGATATTTTTTAATGCATCAAGTAAATGAGATATTCAAGGCGTACTGTTTTAGTAGCCGTACTGTACTCTATACGTATCAACTTCACAAGATACAATATTATTTTTGTTTTTATTTGCTTTTTAAAATAGATCACTGTAAACTATATTAATCGTCAACATTACTTGAACAATAATTTCCTCTCGTATTAAAATTTTTAAATAAAATCCGTATATTGTCTATTAATGTTTTTTTTTCATTATTTGTACATAGCTAATTCTATATTCATTATAGAATTTTGTGAGAATAAAGTGGGGACAATCCGTATTCCGTATAATCTTGCGCTCATCGGTGAACTTTTTGTTGAAATTATATTAGAAACCTCTTATGTAATTTTTATAGGTACCTAGCTACCTATTAAATGTTTAAAAGTGTTGCATGTGAAACTTATAAAACCTATATTTTACTTGGTACCAGTTCATCCGATTGACAACAAATGTTTTAAATAATAACAAAACAAACCAAAGAATATACACCTATATTTAATATTCTTTGTAACTAACTTAACTTAGATGTAAGCAGAATCAAACTACTTAAATATTCTTTGGCAGAATACAAGTTTATTTCGGGTAGGTACAACCATTGTAAAACTATTGGAATTGTAGAGAGAAAGTTCTTGCAACACTGTTATAGCTCAAGAATGCTAATGACGCATTTACATGCTGAATGCCACTGATAAGGTAAGCACTTTGACGCTAGGAGCTCCCAGCGGCATTTTCGAACAAAAAATGATATATTTAACCAAGTAAATAGTTATGCAACCCAAATCACAGCATATACGTTATAGCCCATAACGCTGTCCTTCTTCCCCTATCTATATTCTTTGCTAATACCTAAAATCACCCACCTTTCACTCGAACTTATCAATGTCCCTGATGTTAACCAACTTGATCTACTCCGCCAACAACCACAACTGCTCCAGTCAACAAACACAGCGAAAGCCTTCAATGACACCCAATATGTCGAAACTGCCTAGAATCAGGAATAGAAGCTTCTTCAAAGCATGGACCCAAAACAGACCCCAGTTGTAGTGACAACTCCAACACCGCATCCAAAAACACTACTCCAAATTACTCTACTGACCAGCACCAAGAACCAACGGTCTCTCCCCCAGAATGCTCCTTTCGTATTAACAGGTTGATGCAATCCAAATCAATTGATATACAATGTCAAATGTAATTCTTCAATAAACTTAACTTAATATTTTTCTCTATTTATTCTCCTTTGTAGATTAGTCCTGCTTTTAGTTTAGTTTTCACCATATCCTTGCTACCTTCCTCTGTTTTGTATCTCTACTTTTTAAATTAAAATTCCATTTCTATTTCACCACGCAAATTTAGTTTTAATGTCAACCCTTCTTAATCTCCAAACATTTTCTTTTTAAAATAGGGTTTATTTCATGCTTTTAAATTACACCAAATTAATGACAGCTTTACATGTTTTTAAAATTTGTTATCTTCAAAATGAAAACAAAGTCCTTAACGGTATCATATTTTCTCCTTCCAACACACTATATCTTTATTTGTGATTTCTACCTACTATGCGCAATAATCTATTTCCATTAAGTAGGTATTTGTCATTACCTTCAAATTTCATATTAAATATTACATTATATTCGAATCCATCTGTTTCTCAATTAGCCATATTTTAATCAATTATAAATTAGATTTTCTTTTCTAATAGCATACCCATTATTCATATTCCCAATTCATATTCAAATTGATCCCTTTAATATTCAACTATTGTAATCCCTTAATCCTATTTTAAAATTGATTTTTATAACCCTGTATTCAGATCATTACAATATCCATTACTGTCTAGCACACCTATGCTGTATGTTCCCTTCACTTTTAGGCAACCATATATACAATTCAGCTCAACAAGCCGTGTAAGCACTATGCTCGATTTACAACCACTCTCAAATTTGTCTTCTTGGTTGCCATTTGTACCCAGTTCCTGGTGTTTAGCTCTGTTAAATCTTTTTTGACGCTATCCAGCTATCTGATCTTTGGTCTGCTCCTTCTTTTCTTGCTTTCGATTCCAACTTTATGCATCTTATTCGTTGAGCAATATTCAGGAAGTCTATAAACATGTTCCAACCAACATTAATTCATCATTCTCAAAGTATATATTATTATAATAATAATTTTTTGATTAGGTACCATACTTTTCTGATTCTATAGGTCCAAATTTAATATGAAGATATTCTACTATTAATCTTAAATGCTCATTGTTCGCGACATGTCTCGTTCATTCTTTCACTTGTTAAATTTCGATCATGTTACGTATTAACTTTGCTGTTTTGTTGCTCATGTAAATATTCTGATGAAAAAAATCACTGTTGATATAAAACATTTAAATTGATTGAAACCGAATTTGATTTCTTATTCCAAAATGAGTTGTTAGCGCGTTTATAATAATTGGTACTGTTGAACTTCGTAGACTTCTATCTAATTTTAAAAATTGATAATATTTTCGTGTGGCATAGTTTTCCCTACATAAATATCATTTTTCATCATACTGTGAATGTACTGAGCAACTCTTTAAGCACGTGTTGTTTGTTTTCACCCAATAATAATCTAGAAATTAGTTTTCAAAATCTGGGAAACCACTTCATTGTTATTTATTTAAACTGAATCAATTTAATACAATACTACCTGAACTATCCCCTATTATTCTTAATTCTGTATTTACGATGAATAATACTAGTCTCTCCATAATGTCTTTTGGGTTAATTCCAGGATTCTCATCCAATTTCTCTATTCAATTTTGACTTAAACTGTATACAACTGGAGGTACCTCCATTATTAAAACAACCTCTACTATTTTTTCAGTTTTTCTTCTTCTAAATTTAAGATTTGTGATTTGCCCTCAATATTTTGATCTACCACAGTCCACAGTAATGATTGTTTTGTCTGTATTGTCTTTCACTTCTTTCATTTTTTGTTGTGTAGTAGTGACACTGGGCATAACCGGACAATTATCATAACCGAATTATTTGCATTCAAATGATATTAATAACCGAATGATTATTTGAATAATCATTCGAATAAATTTTGGCTCTCGATTCGTTTCGATTAAGTCAGCCGGTTTTCCGGTTGGCGGTTCACCGTCATCTGCATCGACATCGGTTCACCGCCATCTGCATCGACATCGTAACTTGCAGATAGCAGAGGAACTCAGTTAATCGTTAATTATTATAATAATTGTATAAATGATTTTTATTTGATTTCTAAGGATTTTGTGCGATAAGTAATTGTGGATATGAATGAAATATATCTGGTTACACCTTTATTGTTTTCGATTGCTGGCGATTTATAATAATATAATAATATATTGTTGTAATTGTATGTTTTACGGCGTCTTCCAATCTATAACCAAAACATAATATGTACGGTCGGCGCCTTAGAAATCGGGACACGTAATATGTTCTTCTAGTCTTTGGAGTATTCTTGCTCCGGTTACTTCATTAATGTGAGATGGCATTACATAACTGACAAACAATAAACAATCTGACCTAACAATTAAAACCATACTAACTGCAAAAACCCAGTTTATACACTTAAAAAATACATGCAAAATATATCATAGTGTGCCGATTTCTAAGACGCCGACCGTACATTATGTGTTATGTATTGGAAATTAAGAGGTATTTATTAAGAAGTGTAAAAAGAAAGAAATATGCGGGACTGCTTGCTAATCACAATAAAAACAGTGGCAAAACGTTTATCTTTATCGATCGGGCGGGTTTTGAACCTTTGGAGATTTAAGCAAATAAAAGATTGTTTTATAGCTTGATGCGTTTGCATTTTTAGGCGTTCAGGTTTCAGGTCCCCAGAATTTGATAATTTGATATTTTTTATGATAGGAGGTAGGTACGCGATAACCAAATGGTGTTTTCAGTACAACCTGCTTTGTTTATGCGTTATGACGTATTTATATTTACAGAATTTCGAGCACTGCGTAGGTCGCTGAGATATGGCACGTAGTACCTTTGAATAGAGGTTTTATATTCAAAGCGTAGTACGTATCAGCATGAGGTTGTTTTTCATTCGAATACTTGGAACGAAAACCGAGTTACATAGGTTATTTCAATAACCGGATAACCGGTTATTTTTCATTCGAATAAGCCCATCACTAATGGTAGGTATGATTTATTCTGTATATACCTATTTTCTTCTAAGCAACCTAATTTCTAAATTGTTACTTAGCAAGTGACATCCTTCATCCATTTTCCTACAATTTTGCCCTTGTTCTAATTTCTGATCAACTGGTTAACATTTCTACTTTCTAGTACTAAGTTCATCGTACTTGAATTTGCAATCTCTACTTTTTTCTTGAAGGCTAGTTTTGAATCATTGATAATTTCTTTTATCTACGACCACTACTAAAAGTAGGCCTTTCAGCGCTAGCTTGTTTCACTAAAAGTAACGTTTTATAGTTTAGCGTAGTTAAAGAAATCAGCTGCTTACTTTAAGCGCATGTGTGGCATAAAGTGAAGTGAGGTTATAAAACTACAATTTCGAACTGGAAGTGAAGTTGTAAAGTTGTTCTAGTTACTTCTTGCGTTACAGGTAAAGTGTTTGTGAAATAATTAAAGCGTTATGTAATGAATACAGTCAGATGTGTAGTATTAATAATTACCTTTCGTAACTGACCTTGACAGTACTGGCTTTGCAAACATTCGCCCGTGCGCCAAAGGCTACTGTTTATTACGACATAAATTATAAGTGTCGTAGATGCAAGCTTTTGTTAAATCGATATATATGGATTAATAACAGTAAAATTAAGGTCGTAGATAACATATTGTATGCAACGCGTTCTAAAAGTCGTTTATGCCTTCGGCTTCGTCTCATACTTTTCATGTCTCGTGCATAAACGTCAACTTTTAGCACTTGTTGCATAAATAGCTATTATTTCGTATTGCAATTCATCCACTTTTTCATTATTTATTTTAGGTTTTATGTAGACTTTTTCTTTCCAAGCTTCCCTCCTTTCTGTGCTTTGTGCTTTCGACCTATTTTGACCACTCCACTTTAATTAACGTCAAATTTTAATAATCAAAAGTTGCAGAATAAATAAATTTACATAAATACTAGTATCCCCACTTATAGTTATTTGAAAATAAACAGGTTCTACATTTACCAATCAATTATTTATGTAATTACCGTTATGGATAATCGCCAATCCTCATAGGATTGACTAGTTTCCCCCTTTATTAAATTAATTAATATGTGCCCCATATTGGATGGACGTAAATCAATATTATGATATATGGGAAATTATGAAAAAATGTTAACTAATTAAAATGTTGGATTCCACCCAGTTATGGTCTCTTATGATGTACACTGTTTGTTTGTTTATAATTATTAGCTTCCCATTCTGATTTCCCTCTATACCTATAGCAATATTCAGCTCTTAATCGAAGTTAAGGCCATTTCATTTGACACCATATGCGGTTCATTGTTTACTGTTTCAAAACATCAGTAAGGTCCGTGTTCTCTGCAGCAGTAAATAATACCAGTGAATTTTGAGCAAACTTTCTTACTGCGTTTTAGACGACTGTGCATATTGTGCAATGAAACAAAATGCGAGGCCAGGTCGCTCCTCGCTGCTGCACTTCAACTACACTTTTACAACTCAATCATTCGTTCTTGCTACCAGGACAGCATAAACATATAAAGGTAGTCCTTCTATAGCTGCAGCACCGTATTACCATCACAATGTTTTATTTTTGTTACATGGCCATTACACCTTGCACCAACGTCTAGGGTGGGCGATATTGAAATTCCGATATTGATTATCGATAAAAAGGAATGGTTATTGATACTTATCGAAAAATATGCATACTATATCAATAATTATCGATATTTAGAAATAATATTACGGGTGTCCACTTTAAAACTGGAACAGGGATTTTACATTGTGTTTAACAGTTTCATGGATTCCTACTCGCCAATTCAAGATGGCAGCTAATATCTCTCCGAAACCCAAAATCGGCGCTGTAAAGCCCCCCTTTGACATAGGAACGCGTCCAAAATGTCTAGTTGTATTTTTTGAGCATGAAGAATTCAAAAATACATTGTAAAAAACGTTGGTTAAGTTTTTTCAAGTTGGCGGCCAAGATGGCGCTATCACAGTGGCGGTGATATGCATAAGCTGGAATAAGCGTTGCCTAGGGGCCCAGGCCCTTAGGGGGCCCTTTGGGGGCCCGGTAAGTTCTGTATTCGCTTATTAAATATCTCGATATCTTCTACTTCATTTGGGTATAGATTGATAGCACTGCAACCTCAGTCCCCACTTTCAGTTATGCTTTGAAAAGAGGATTTAAATAATAGCAAGTGTTCCAGATTTGACAAGTCTATTCCTACACAAATACAGTGTTCTCGAAAGCAATTTTGGCGAGATTATTACTGCATTGGTTTTATTCTTGACTCTACCTGCAACATTAGCCACAATAGAAAGATCATTTAGCAAGTTGAAAATAATAAAACATTATTTAAGAAATTCTACGAGCCAAGATAGGCTACATGACCTTTCGGTTTTGTCAATTGAGCAAAAAGCATCGTCTACGATGGACCTAAAAATTTTGTGAAACAATTTGCCAGTAAGGCCAGAAAGATACATTTTTTATTTGCGATCAATTTATTTTTACGGCGTTATACAGATATTAATGATACAAATAGATACTAAGTATTTGTTACTTATTTTATTTTACTGGTGTTACCTAGGTAGATATTTATCCATTAGTTTTTTTTTGGTATTTGTGCCTATACTTGAAGATTTTATTTAGTTTGATATCAACCAAACTTACAAAGTAAGTGGTTACTATGATCGCTCTTTCTGTGTGTCTGTGTGTCTGTCGCACGGTTCCCGTTAAGGCGGAATACAACTGATGGTGGATTCCTATGTATTTTTGTCCCCTGAATCCGAATCCACCACTGGATTTTCGATATCTCAACCCGTTTTCGAAATATTCGACTTTAATGTTCGAATTTTCACATTTTAGGCTTTAATATCACTTCTATGTAGTTTTCTCTCCTGATTCCAAATATGTCACTCATTTCACGATATCTTGAATAGTTTTCGAGATATTTGATTTTTTAAAAATCCGAATTTTTATTTTGTAAGTTTGATGGTATTCAGCCGTACATGCGCGGCTACGCTTTTTTTTTCATTGATATTTTGTTAGATCTGTCAGTTATAAAATGTGTTAAATGTTAAGACATTCACTACTCTATATCTGGTTATAACCTTATAACAGGATGTTATTTTATTTTTTGTTAAACGTTTACTTTGTATACTATAATTATAAATATACTATTCATTAAGTATATAACTATTTTTACAAGGGGGCCATTTTTATAATTGCTTAGGGGCCCAAGGTGCTCTTGCACCGCCACTGCGCTATCACCATTATACTCCTTTTTGACGTAAAAATGTTATTTACCTCTAAGTAGTATGTTTGCATAATTTTTACGTTTTCTATGCAAGGCGCTTTTTAGAAGATATATTTTTCAATTCTAATTAATATCGATTTAAATGGCTTCAAGAAACTCTAATCTAGCCCTGTTAATGAAATACTGTTACAACAATCCTGTTAATGTTCTTTTACAATTGTCTAAATGAGATTGTTTAGAACATATAATTGGATAAAAAAGTCTCCTTATTTAGACAACTGTAAATGAACATTTACAGGATTTTTGTTCCCGTTCTACCCAGTACGTTGTTGGGCCTGCTGGTTCGATGATGGGTTGTGGACCGGTCCAGGTAGGTTCGAACCGGCCATTCTTGGACTGGTACGCCCGCGTCATCACTAGGTCGCCTCTGGCAAAGTGGACCGCTGGTTGCTGGTCCGGGATGTAGCGGTGTACATTCATATGAACGCGGCGGATCCTCTCATCTCTAGGTGGTCCTTGGTTATTGGCGGGGACTGGTCTGTTCAAATCCGCCAGTCCTTCCCCGGGTATGGGCAATGCGTAACCAAGTAACGCCCATGCTGGTGTTACTCCGGTGGCTAGGTTGCGCCGGGTCCGGATAGTGAACATCACCTTGTCCCAGTCGGCAGGGTCCTTGCCCTGTAGTTGAGCCCTGTATTTAAAGCGCAAAAGCGAGAGCTATTAAGCAAAAAAATCATAAATTCTATCGCAGCATGATGAGTTAACATTTTTGACAGAAGCGCCTGACGATACCTTTCTGCTGATTAAAGTGGCGTTAATTTTCGGTCTGTATGGTACATGTCGTAGTGAAGAGCTAAAAAAGTTAAATGGGGAAGATATCAAGGATACCGGCTCTATTTTGGTTGTCACCCTCCATGACACTAAGACAAGGATGAAATGCATAATTACCGTTATGACGGAAGTGAGAGGAATTAATGAGCTTGCGTTGTACAGGAGATATGTAAGCGCGCGTCCAAAACATATCAGTCACTCAAGATTCTTCATATTTTATATGAACAATAAATGTACAGTGCAACCTGTAGGGATTCACATTTTCTACAAGTTGCCGAAGAAAATTGCCCATTATTTGAAACTACCCTACCCAGATAGTTACACTGGACACTGTCTACGTCGAACGTCAAATACTTTTCTTGCTGAGAGTGGAGCGGACATCAGTAGTCTCAAAAGTCATGGAGGATGGCGATCAAAAACGATTTCAGAAGGATATATATACAGATTGCGGCAGGCCACTAGGACCATACAGAGGTCCCATTCCCATTAATGCAACAGGTACAAAGGGATCTAAATGATTAGAAAACACACTAGATTATAACCTTCGAATCTTTTCGAGGCCTCCGAAATTCGGTGGCCCGGGGCTGCAAGCCCCTTTGCCCCCCCCTCCATTTAATCCGGCTCTAGGACCATAGCTAAAGCAGGGGACTTCACATGTGGCCGTAATTGTATTTAAAAACTTTCAAAATCGAATATATACCTTGTACGAGATCCGGAAAGTTCGTTCCACACATTTTGTTCCCCACATTTCGTACCCCACATTTCGTTCTCAAGATATTTTGTCTCCCCACATTTCGTACCCGGAAACTTCGTTCCCGCCCGAGCTCAATTTGTCTCCAATTAAAATATCTTTCATTGTTTTAACTGTATTCCGATCGCTGCACTCGTTTTTCAACACCCTGTAATCTAGGAGACAAATTGAGCTCGCTCGGGAACGAAGTTTCCGGGTACGAGATGTGGAGAGACGAAGTATCCCGAGAACGAAATGTGGGGAACGAACTTTCCGCAAACCGCGTCGTATGATCGAAAACTTTCAACGTCTAGAGGGCTGTGGATTTTTAAAAAATTAAATTTATGTTGGCATTGATGAGTAAAGTTACTTAGTAATATAACCTATACAATTTTGACAGATAAACTTAACTTTTACAGGATGTTTAATGCCGAGCACTAGGTGGTTCTGTGTATGGAAAGTGCAGCAAATCATTTTGAATAGCTGTAGTTGTTTTTGTTACTAACATTTTTATGTATTCAACAAGAATGTTTGTATTTGTTGAAATGACAATCCTGACATAACCTTAAACTGACAGATATAAAATTCCAATGTGACTTTTACTACCACGACTGCCAACACAATTTTTTGACAAAATAATTCTACAGCCTTCTAGACGTTGAAAGTTTTCGATCATACTGTATTTATAATTATCCTAACGACCTATCGCTATCGTACTATTGGTACCACAAAAAACTAGGACAACTTCTAAATCCAATAGCCATGCATTTTTATTGTTTTAGTTGATTAAATGATCTTAAGAAACTGTCATATGACAGCTTAGAATTAAAGTCTGTTCACGAAACTCCTGGGCTGTCAAATTGTAATTATTATATTTAAGTTGGCAGCAAATTTAAAATTTCGTTGGTAACTTTCTACTTTTACATTTGGAAACACTGCAAAATTTTGAAACTTGCAAATTTCAAAATTTGATGTATTTGTCAAAGTGACATTTCAATTCGTAATTGTCTCTATCAACGAAGTATCTTTTGTAAAATGCACCAAACCCCAACTTTGAGAAATTATAAGGCCACTAATTAACACCACCAACAAAAAGTGTGTTATTCATATGTTGTTGATGAGTTTCTATCCCAACATGGGCGTGCTGTTCTTAGACTGCATCCTTACCAGTGCCAGTATAATCACATAGAGTTAGCATGGGCATTTGCAAAAAACTATTACAACAAGCATATACAATCCCAACCTTCATCCAAAGATAATGTTTACAAGTTATGGCGTATAGCTCTCAGTAATTTTACAGAGCAAATGTGGAAGAACAGTATTGCTCATTGTGAAACACTTATTAAAAATGACTGGATAAAATACATGGGCACTTGCAGTGTGGCGGATATTCCTCCAGTCATAATATCGTTAACTGAATCTGATACTGATGAGTCCGACATGGAATTCTCTTCAGATTCTGAAACAACAGACTGATTGTGGAAATATAAAAGTATCCACTATACATTTCTTATTCTCTCTCTTTTTCTGTAGCACTACAGCCCTAGGTGCGTTTTGGCTTAAAATTCAATACTTACATTTCCAATTTGTAACTTTGTTTAATAATATTTTTCTGCTTTCGACATAAAACCGTCGAACATAACCTATCTTTATTTATCACTAGTTTAGTCACTAGATTTGAAGTACATTCCATAAAAAAGCTACTATTATAAGTACACTCAAGAAATTTTAAAACAATTATTTTTGACAGCCCAGGAGTTTCGTGAACAGAGTATATTCACGTCATAAAATTTTAATATCAAAAGCTAAAATATAAAATAATTATAAAACTAAATTAATATGCAATTTGGTGAATGGTTACACCGTTTTCTAAGCATGCATTAATCCTGGCTTTTGAAACTGAGCTTACTTTAGGCATGATTGAAAGTGACGTTTTAAAATAATTTGAAAGTTAATCACATCTCAGTTGCCAATTAAAAATTCAGATTCACACAGCTAAAAAAACGTAGCAATAGTACATTGATTGTTCGTTTGTTAAACGCCACGACGACGGCCACATGCATATTCTCCTTGCTTTTGCAATGGTCCTAGTAGCCTGCTGCATTCTGTAGAAGAAAGCATTAACAATAAAATGAAGACTTCGAAAATTATTTTTAATCAGCCATCATTGTCATGTGGATGCCAGAATCCATCAGATTTTGTCCTAGAACCCACTGAATTATAGTTGGCTCCTCCATGTGGCGATTCATCATTTTCTACATTAAATGGAGGCGTTCATCAGAAGGTTTTATCAAAATCGTTACTATCATTTAATGATTTACAGTTACAACAGTATACACTGTACAAAAGTATAAGTTTCTCTAACGTTAATAGTTGTACGTTTAATATTTATTCCAATAAATAATTAACAATTGTTTAGTTTTGTTGCTATAAAAAATGGTTGCTACAAAGAAAAGAGATACTTTTCTTTACGCTTTGTAATAAGGAAAATTTGTCCATTTCCATTGAGTGTCAGTGGCGTAACTACCGAGGGGGCAAAGGGGGCAGCGGCCCCCGGGCCCTGAACTTCATGGGGCCCAACGGGCCTCCTGAAGTTTAAAGCCTGGCAGATCCAAACTCGGTCCCGTATAAAGTTCAACTGAGTCCGGGAAAAACACAAGAAACCCTCCGAGAAATCTAAAACATGTCAAACAGTTATCTGTTTGGTATAAATTTAAAATAAGATAATTTCTGTACACCCGATGCACCACGTCTTGCACGTGCACGTACTTCGCAGTAATCTCAGATTAATTGATACCCAATACCCTAATAAATTAATAAGACAGGTACCTAATAAATAGTGTTAACAGGGAATTTTTGGTCACGGTCTTACATACAGGTCTTGCAACGTTGCAACTCCGGTGTGATCGGTATATAATTATGTTTTTGTTTGTTCCTTTAGTGCGTAGGCTTACAGGATTTATATTTATTATTATTATTATTATTATTATTATTTTCAATAAAAAAAGCGTATCTCGCTATTATTCATTTTGCTTTGATGTTTCTGTTTATGAATTGAAAAAAAAATCATTGAAAAATGATAACCAAAAATGCTTTGGCGAGAATAGGACTCACACTTGGCAATTAAGGGGCCCGGTGAAGATCACGGCCCCCGGGCCCAAAATTTGAAGTTACGCCACTGTTGAGTGTCCGGAAAAACGCATTCATTCATTCACTTGTACCATAAACAATTATTGCTATTGCTATGTACGCGTGATTAAACTAAAAATCAATAAGAACATAAAATGTGTACACGTACAAGATGCTTGAACACATGGAATTTATTGCAAACGGAAAAACACACGATCGTAGTTGGTTTGCTACGTTTGCTTCGGTCAGTGTCTGTCTGTCTGGTCTCTATCGTCTCCTCTGTCTGCTGCTGGCTGGCTGTTCGCGGGCGCTGGTGATTCATTCGTTTTTGCTACCAGGACATCAGAAGCACGCAAATGTAATCTTCGTGTCCGCAGCTCCGGACTATCCTGACATTTTATTATTATGTATTTTATCGCGGCCACTGCAGATGCCTACATCGACGGAGTTCTTAACATGACCTCATCGTGTAATGACAGTTAACAGTCATCATGTATTTTTTATTATGGAATTTTGAGTAGGCTGTGTGATAGAGTTATTGTAACAGTGTATTTTGCACATCTTCCTAGAAGTTACAAGTTACAATGACGAACTAAATTTTTCAATTTGTCAAAGTCACTCTTCCAAATTCCAGGCGGAAGCTTTAATACAATACTACATTGAATCTTAAAAATTATTTAAAGCAACAAAGGTTGTCCTGTGTGATAATATCGCTGAAGTTTTGTTCTTTGGGCAATTGTTCGTTATATGGGTCCTTCATAATTAGTTAATGAAATATTAAATAGTTTGTAGATATCTTGGACATCAGAATTTATACTAATAAATAACTTGAGAAAAGAAAAAAAAGTCAAGAAAAAACGGGTATTTGAACACATCAACAAGAAAATGATCGAAATAATACAAATATTATTGCTTTAGACAAGATTTGAGTGGTAACATTTAGGAATGGATGGGGAATATCTTAATTTAGATTAATTACTAAAATCTGAAAAGCAAATATTGGCATTTGAAGAGTCGATATCAAATACACATGTGGGTTGACGACACAAATTTCAAATGAGACGCAAGCAAAAGTGGACGCAAAAGATATATTGTATTACACACTCTGTACTTTCCAGACTTTAAAACGATTGTAATGCAATGCACTATAACAAAATTCTCTTTATTTGTTATTAAGTTTTATCATTAGCTCTATACAACAGAGGTTTTTTGGTAGTGCGTTGGCGAATATTATAGCGATAGATATAGATACTTACTTTATTTATGCCATTACAAAAAAAAATGTTTTACACACCTCGACTATGACAAATGCCACACCAAACACATACAATACCTATATAGAATCCACATTTAATTACATATATTTATTCCTAATTCAGTATGTGAAACATGCTTACAACCAGTCATTAAAATTAAATAAAACACTGCTGAAGCCTGTGGTTTTAACGAATTGTAATATTAAAATTAAAGGTTAAAAATTCATTCATGTTGAAAAAAGCGTTAGTTATTAAAAATGTATTTAGTGTAACTTTAAGCTTTGACAGTGGAAGTTTCCTCACGTGGCCAGGCAGACAGTTAAATAATACAGCCTCATAATAGATAAGACCATTGCGATCCGCATTCAGTCTGTAAAAAATTGGTTTAATTTTGACATTATTCCTAGTATTATAAGAATGAACATTGTTGTAGGTAGTAAAAAGATGCATGTTACCTTTAACATAGAGTAAACAATAATAAACGTAGATACACGGGAAAGTTAAAATACGCAATACAATATATTTTGCTTTTACATCACTTTTGTACGGAAAACCAGTAATGATCCTTACAGCTTTACGTTCAAGTTTAAAAACATATGAAGAGCTTGACGAGTGCTCCCAGCATATTACAGCATAACTCAGCAATGATGCAATTAGAAAATGGTAAGCCATTTTTCCATAATCTTTTGAGACAGCACCATATAGTTGTCTTATTACAAACAAGTTTTTCGAGATGTTTTCCCATATATTATTATCGATATGCATATTGCACGAAAGCAATGGATCCATGCAGACCCCTAGGAATTTAATGCTATTAGGATCTGTAAAACCATTTATTTTTCGTTGAGAGAAGACCATGGCACCTGTGTTTTCTGCTGATTTAGGTTCAGATCATTTGCAGTAAACCAAATTGATAAATAATTTTGTATTGTTTTTATCTCATTAAGTAAAACGTTTAGATTAGAATTTGCCTTTATTGCCGTAGTGTCATCTGCAAACAGCGTTATGTCGACTTCTGGTGAGCCATTGTGCAGATCGTTGATGAAAATTAAAAATAACACGGGACCCAATATTGAGCCCTGCGGGACTCCTTGAAGAATATTTTTCACAGTGGATTTGAAGCCATTACATCGTGTGAATTGCTTTTGGTTATCTAGGTATGAACTAATCATATTCAAGCTTGCCTGCTGGAATATCACAACAATTTATTAATAATTAAGGTTGCATGACAAACACAATCAAAAGCCTTTTGCAGATCGCAAGCTAGAGCTGTACTGTATTCATTACTTTCAAAAGCTTGAACAATTGGTTCAATTATATGATCAACTGCTAAAGAGATAGATTTATTAACTCTAACCCCAAACTGGTTTTAAAAAACAGATCATGCTCTTCGAAGAAATCGTAAATTTGTTTTTTCAAGACGGATTCCAGTATTTTCTATAAAACCGGTAAAAGTGGAATTGGACTAAAATTTGAAATCATATCTGAATTACCGATTTTAGGAATAGGTATGACCTTAGTGATGTTAAATATATCTGGGAAAATACTTGACCGAATTGACTCGTTATCAAATTGGTTAATGGCGATATGGTTACATCTAAAATGTTTCTTAATAACCCAACATTCATGTCGTACATATCACATATCACTGCTGGTGCTGTTTTCAGGCTGTTAACTGTTTCTCTAATTTGTGCAATACTAACTTCTTTAAAATAATTTTTTTGTTTTATTTCATCATGCATATTTAAATATCTCGTGTGTGATATTACTGACTTGGGTAATGATTTTATTATATCACGAGGAGCATTAAGAAAATATTGATTCATTTCTTCTGGCGTAAATTTAGATACAATATTAACAGTTTTCTTCTGATCTCTAAAGCTGTTAACAATTGCCCAAAAGATTTTCGGAGTCTTGCCGTTCTAACAGGGAAACATCTAACCATGAAGTCGGCAATAATCACCAAAAACTGTTCAAACTTGTTATTAACACCAACATCACTGTTTCTCAAAAAACTCCAATCCGCCTGAGCCAAACGAACGTTCCTCTATCGATCAGGGGTCTTATTTGTCTAACAATCGAAGCTATTTTAGTGTTAATTTCAGAGTTTCTCGCCTGCATAGCCTCATTTACATCATCTCTCCAGCTTCGCCTTGGGCGTCCTCTTTTTCGTTTTTCAGGTGGGATCCATTTTAATACTCTCCTTGGTCATCTTGTTTCTTCCATTCTGTTGCGAGTGTTAACGCTGCCTAAAAAATGTGTTATAATATTATCCAGGCAATTTTTACCACGTGCACACGTGTAAGCTTACAGACTGTGTTCATTAAACGATAAGAATTAATTAGGTCTGAGAATCGTATAGCTTTAGGATCACTGGTGTGAAACCAGACATTAAAATCTCCATTAATTACTAAATTAACCTTGGAACTCAAAAACTTACTTAAAACATCGTTCATGCAGTCCATACAATTTTCAAAACTGCCAGATAGTCCAGAGAAATTAGACAAATTAAGAGCAAAACTTCGGGAAAATTCCCGGAAAACTGGATTTTGGTATGAGTCTTGATATTGTGGTTCTAAACAAAATGTCAAAAGTACTCATCGATCCGAGTGCCGCTAAAAATTTTAAGGGGGGGCAAAGGTCACCAAAAACGGTATTTCGTGAATATCTCGTTAACGGTCACTTTTACAGAAAAAATAGTGATTATAAAATTTGTAGTTTATGAAATTTCTAACAATAATGATATGATGACTTTTATTCGTAATAGTAACAGTATTGGAGATAATTCGATTTACAGTAACTTATCTCTGTTTATAATCAAATGGAGTTTAAAATAAAACTATTTTACAAACGCCGGTGGTCGCTGCGGACTCTCACTCCGCAAATACTAATCATTCACACAAATGTGCACCCACTAACTTGTTATTTGGCACCGACAATAAGATACTGTTCCCCGAGACTGTAGGTTAAACTCGAGTCAGAAATATAAATAACAACGCTCAATACCCGCTATACTTGCGGTTTCGTTTATTCCAAGTAAGAAGGAAATGCACCATAATAATAAAAGCGTGTTGCTCGTTTGTAAAAGGCCTAATTAATAATTACAAATAGGAAATAATTTATAGTTTATATAATATCAGTCTTGGAACTCAAACCTGGACTTACCGAAACTGTTCTTCAATGACACGCCTTCTAAGTGTCTGATAAACGTACAATCTGGACGAGTTCAGTAAGGCAGAAATTCACCCGCTTTATTATTAAATAAAATGTACTTGTGTTCGTAGTTTTAAAAAACACAACCAATAGGCATAATAAGTAATTGTTTTCTGTGATAATATCGCTATTAAAAGTAAGAGAAGTGCTTACAAAAACCCGAAAATAGAAGCGGTCGAATGCAACTAT
>CALNHX010008520.1:0-59654 GCA_940337035.1 Agriotes lineatus | reverse complement strand
TGTGACGGAAATAAAGCATTATTTCCTAAGGTAATAATATACACAAAACTCCCTAGAGGTTTTCATTACACTCCTAACAGTAAAATTATCATTATAAGAAATGTCTGCTGTCATTGCATTCGTCCCTGGCCTCAAGTCGCTTTCTAAGAACGCCGAAAGACAAATCTCAAGATTCTCGGGAAAAACGGAAGAAGCCTTCGCTGTCAAATAAGACGCGCATGGGCCAACAATCGATGAGATACCACATTATCATTTCGATAAATTCTCCAAAAATTAACCAAAATACAAATAGGCAACACTCCACATACAGGCGTTTAAAGTCATCTAATTCCTAGAAACAGCATCTTTATACTCGTATATGGAAAAAACACATTTCGACCGTTACGTGATCTCTCTTTTTCATTATCATCATCTTTTAATACAGACTTATAGTCTGTTTTTCTTCGCACTTTCTCTATAGCGTTTCTACTGATGACGACTACCAACTTTTAATCTATCTTTTTCTAGGTTGTTCAGGATTTCTTGAGCCTTGTAGTCTTCCATCACGAGCTATTCTTATAGGTTTTGAGTGGTCTGCTCTATGATTTTTCCGTTCCTACCTTCGTTGTTTTACAAACCGTACTATATCTATTAGATACCTTTCATGGACCTCTTATTATTTGATTTCTTACTCCGTCTACTCTTGGGTTGTCAGCAGTATTCATCTCAGATGTGGCATCAGTTGCTTTATTCTCTTAACGTCTGCTTTAGTTTCTGCTGCATAGGTTAAGGTTGTTCGTACGATTGTCTTATATATCTTGGATTTGCTTTCCATATCCAGATACTTGTTTCTCCACATTACATCTTTAAGGTACCCCGTGATACGCGCTTCTTTCATCGCTTGTTACGGCATCTCTTTATATAGACGACGCTAGGTATTAATGCTCCTAAGTAATTCCATTACTTGTTCAATTATAACGCTATCCATTTTCAATGGCAGGTCAGCTCTTAAACTATTACCATTGTTTTTTTTTTCAGTGGAAATAAACGTGTATTTTTTTTGTTTTTTTTGTGTGCTGTGTTTGATATTAGAGCAATGTCATCTGCATAGCTTACTGCTTTGATTTCCTTATCGTTAATTCTGTAGCCTATCAGTTCATTTAAGCTGTCAGCTATTTTCCTTCTAACTAAATTAAATAGTGCGGAACTTACTGAGTCGCCTTGTCGGATACCTATAGAACATGGTATTTCTTCTGTTTCTCGATCTTCTGCTTGTATCCTTTTCTCTGTGTTTTTATTTAATTCGTATATCGCTTTACTAAGTGATGTTGTATATTGTATTTTTCGGGTATGTTAATAATGTCCTTTAACCGAATTCGATGAAATGCCTTTTCTAAGTTTATGAAACACAGGAAAGCTGCGGTATTATATTCTATCGTTTTTTCAGTTATAATAATAATGATTGCGTTAGTTGTTGAGCGTTTTTTGCGAAAACCTTGCTATTTTTCGTTAATTTCTATGTATTGTTCCAGTTTTGCAGTTACTATTTTTGAAAATAATTTTTGGCTGGTGTTTAACAGTGTAACGCATCTATAATTTTCTGATTTGCTCTTGTCTCCTTTTTCAAAAATTGGAATTGTTTTATTGATCTTTCACTCTTTTGGCATTTTCTTCTCTTTTAGTATCTTATTAAATAGTTCTCCTAGTTCGGTGTACAAGCTTGCTCCTTCGCATTTAAGCAGTTTATTTGGGACGTTGTCTGTTTCTCGCTATTTACGGGTTTTCAGTTATTAACTATTGTTAGTTGTAGTTTTAATTAATATTTTTTGTTTGTGTGTAGCGTGTATTATCTAAAGTTTAGGATTCGCGGTTTAGTTTAAATTTATTTTTGTAGTGGACTGTATTCTTTTAGTTGTGTCAGTCCTGTATTCTAACATGTGGTCAATTTTCCTAGAAATCCTAAACTTTTAGAGCCTTCTGGTTCAACCCCGAAAAACGTCCTTCGTTTCTAAAACTAATTGGTCTCCACCTGTCGAAGAGTGAACAGCTCTTGCTTGTTGTCGCCGGTTAATTTAGTTTTGTGCACATATATTGTTGTCTTCGTGAAATACGTGTGTATCTTGTACTGGGTGTTCGAATCCCCCCTTCAGCGTTACGAAACCGTTCGCCTCTAAGCCTTATGTACCTGTACCTGGGAAGGATTAAAGGTAAGTGACGCAATTTTGTTTGTTTATCGTCCACTTGTTTATTTGTATCGTCGCGTAGTAATTAATCTCTCAGTTCACTATATTGGAGATTTCTTCTCATGTCATTATTGTACCTTCTTTTTCACTTCGAAGGATTAAGTTTCATACAATTTTTTTAAATATATCTCTCATTTGCTATGTGGTACACTATTTATCTTTAGTGTCTCTTTTTTCTTGCTTATTAATAATTTTGCCCTGGCAATTTTATGATTTCTATCTGTTATAAATTGACAAATTATCTGTTGGCCGGTCCCAAATTACAAATCGACATCGTCGCCATTTTACTTCGTTTCCATCTTCACTTTATAGTTTTTACAGCTGACATTAAACAAATGTATAGACAAATTTAAATAAATCCGTCTTATTCTGACTATCAAAGAATAGTTTGGGGTTTCAACCCTGATGAACCTGTTCAAGATTATCGCTTAAACAAAGTTAAGTACAGTGTCTCTTCTGCTCCATTTCTTACATCTACAACACTTCATCAGTTAGCTGTTGATGAAGCAGCTGTTTTCCCCCTTGCGTCGAAGGTTCTTCGAACTGATATGTACGTCGATGACGTAGTCACTGGCGCGAGTTCCATCGATTCGGCTCTCGAATTACAAAGACAGCTTACTGGCATTCTGCAAAAGAGCGGATTTGATCTTCGAAAATGGGCTAGTAATCACCCTGCAGTACTTGCCTCCCTGCCTGAGGACTATTGTTAAAACCTCATTTCTTTCGATGGTGAATCCGATGTTTCGGTCGAAATTCTCGGATTGCAATGGTCTCCTAAGTCAGATCATTTCTCATTCAAATTAAATACTAGTTTATCAAAGAGTTGCGCAAAGCGTGTAATACTTTCGGAACTTGCAAGGACTTTTGACCCTCTTGGATTCCTTTCTCCTCTCACCTTTTTTGCGAAGCTCGTTGACCATTCGTTATGGTGGAGTGGGACTTCGTGGCTATCTTCATCAGAAGATTCTTGGCCAAAATCGGACTGGCATCCTTCCAAAGTAGAAGGTGCACCTTCGATATCCCTAGAGAAAAGAAAGCTTACGCTGGTTACCATGGTTGATCACCTTTTAGTTGGATTTTCTCGGTACAAAAAATCCAGCGGATTGTGGATATTGTCTACGATTTCTTCATAATTTGAAACGCAGTGGTGCTCTAGTTGCTTGCGAACTACATCGCGCTATTTTGGTCTTAGTAAAGCGTGTCCAACAGTTAATGTTTGTGGATGACCTTAATGCGTTGCGCTCTAAGCACCCGTGTTCGAAGCAAATTCGAAGATTAAATCCATTTCTGGATTAAGGCGGTTTGCTCAGAGTGGGTGGCCGTCTGTCTTACTCCGCATTATTATGATAAAAAACATCCCGTCTTATTGCCAAGCAATCATCGATTAACTCATCTTCTAATCGAAGATACACACCGACAACATTTGCATCCTGGATTAAAGACTACATTTTTTGTTGTTGCAAAATTTTTGGATATTATCGGCCAAAAGATCAATTCGTCGTTGCTTGTCAAATTACCACTCGTGTTTCCGGACTAAGCCTCCTCAACTTGAACCGTTCATGGCCAATTTACAGTATACAGTCTCTTTCATTCCTACCATTCAGGCTAATTTCTGTTGAATAGTTTATATTGTATCATAGAGTTGACATTCAACTTCTTTTACACTGACCTTAGCTTTGAAATAATTTTTTAAACCTTACCATTGAAGTCTACTCTAGTCCCCCCCAATAAAATCCCCCAGTTTCTCCTCAGTTAATAAAGATAGTAGAAATACATAATATATTCTTGGCAGCCTAATATATTGCAGTGATATTAGAGCTCTTTGCTCATGTACTTAGCCTCCCACTACCATGTGTAGCAGCATCCAAGCCCATGGGGACTAAGGAACATTGTTTTTTAGGTTGATCTATTTTTGTTAACGTACTGGCAATAAAGTGCTACGCTGGCCATGAGGGTTGCGTAGTACTAACTCTGTTTGCAGCAGTCCACTTTGCAACAGACGCTAGTGATGTCTGCTTCCATATCTGGGAGGTACTCTTCATATTTTAATAGTGAATTTTAACATTTCTTGAGTTTCTGTTCGTAAATTTCCAAAATTATTTACAAGTCTTTACATTCATACTATTATCTTTAAGTGGATAATGTTTTTCTACCCTAATACTGAATATTGAAGAAATTAATAATCAAACTTTGGGCTCCCATATTTTCAGAAAATATAACAAAAAATTATTTTCTTATTTTCATCATACTCAGGGAATCCTTAATAACGTACCATCGAGTTAATACGCCATTATTGCAGCAACCTGTATATAACTCAATTTTCCCTATTAATAATTATGTCGCCCTTATTTTTCCTAAAGATTATTTATAACACCAACCATGTGCCGTAGAGAGTCATCTCTCGACAGTGACTCGTCTGATTAATACGAGTACGCTTCATAAAGGGAAGCCCCGCCTGTAGGGCGAAAATGCACAAGGGCGACCCAGGAGAGCACGGACGGGCGCTTACATAGGCCAGTGCTTTCAAGACTTTGTCGTGGTAGAACTGTTCCGGTTTGTTAAGCAGAAAGAGACGGATCCAAGGGGTAAACGCGATGCCGCTCTTTAAGGTGTCGGGCACGAAGTAATCCTGCTCAGTATCCGAGGCGTGTGAGAGATCAACGCCGCCATTTTAGGTGTCTATTACAGATAGCCGGATGTACTAGTATCCGAGATGAGTCAGGAATCGGTTGAGGGGCAGGGCCAGGAGCAAACCTGTTCCGCGCTCCGAAACGCGACACGACCATCGTCAGAGGTGTCAGCCGAGTTACACTGTGCTAGTATCCGATACGAGCTTGCCTGGAGCAAAACGCACGAGTTCACCCTTTAGAACTCCCGGAAACCACTTTGTTCTACACTTGTGGGGCATGCGTATTACGTTCGCGTATTGTTGCGCAGCAGTGGGTGAGGACGTCGAAAGAAAGTGTGTCCGGTACAGCAGAAATGTTGAGCGGAAGTACAGAAATGTGTGGTAGAGAGTTTACTCTCAAACGGTTACTCGCCGACGTTTACAGGAGTACTACGAGTAGTTAGCGCAAGCTCCGGGTGCCCCGGTACATGGCATTTTGATTCCCGGTATTTAGGCGCTAGACTGACTGAGTGAGGATGGATTGTAGTGGCAGTGATTAGCCATATGCGGGTTTGCGATCTCCGCTACGACCGGAGTTTCGACAGATAAACACGCATTACAAAGTTCCGGTGAGTGAACCGGACAGTCACCAAGAGGGCGGCATAAGCCTTAGGAATCCTACCCGCTTTAAACCAGTACAGCAATTGCTGGGGGATGCTCGGCGCTTTGTTTCCCGTGGCGTCCCGGACTTGCCAGAAGACTTTGCCTTCACATGCGAGGGGTATAATATGCTTTATTGCTCGGTGCATCGTAGTCTTTAAAGGCAGACCAATGTGTATCCTCGTTACCAGACCTTAGGCGGCACAAAGACAACCCAGGTGAACAGGAACGGGCACATGATCTCTCTTATTTCTACACACGCCATGCTATCGAAACCGTACTCTTGCGTTCCCGAGACAGAGCTGTTCCAGGTTAATGAGCAAAAAGAGACGGATCGACGTTTAAGGTGTCGGGCTATAGTAGCAATGCAGCTTAGTATCCGAGGAAACGTAGTTACTCAAGCTGTCGTTAGAGGTGTCGAACCGGTGGTCTGTACTAGTATCCGAGAAGAGCCTTGCCAGTCCATTGAGGTTTTGGGGACAGAAAACTGGTTAGTCGTCAAACGTTCACTCGAGTACGACGGGTAGTTAGCACAAGCCCCGAGCAGCTCGGTACCTGGCACCTCGGTGTCTAGTGCCTAGGTGCTCGACTGAAGGCGATAATGACGAATTCGTAATGGCAGTAGTTATGCCACATGCTTGTCAGCAGTTCCACTTTCGGCCGGGGCTTCGACGGATGAACCTGCATTGACAAAGTTCCGTTGGGTAACCCGGAAAGCCATCAAGACGGGTGGATAGGCCTTGGAACCATACCCCGTTTAAAAAGGTACATCGCAAGCTTTGCGCTAGCTGGGCGCATTGTACTCGATGGTGTTCCGAACGGGTGGCATAATTGGCACTGCTGCTCGGGAGGGGGGGGGGGGAAGGTTATATGCTTTATTACTGGTAAACCTCCAGTCTTAAATTGACTAATATGTGGTTTTGTTATCAGCCAATTAACAATTACAACTAAAAATGAACAAGGGAAACTTAGTTTTTTTTCTGGGGCTGAAAAGCGACTAAGCTCCAGTAAATTGCTTGACTCTAACAGTTGACTACATACATAATTTGATCTTAGAATTGATAGCCAACTTTTGTTTAAAAATACTAAGAAAGACGAAACGCATTCATCTTTATTAAGTAAAATATATCCAGTTTCTTTAATTTTATATCTAATTGACATCGATTTGTTAAATAAGATCTTTGTACTATGCCATTGTATTCTGTAGTTGTTATGCCAAAAATGTTCAGTAATTTTATATTTTTTTGAACTGATACTTTTAATTAAATTTTGTTGTTCTTTCACTATAACTGCTAAAAGCGTCCATTTCACCGATATAATATATCCAGCATTCGCAGGGAATACTCACGGTGCGAGTACGATGGAAAATATCACAGGTACTGATGTTTGCACGCGAGCGAGGCTTTGCTGAACATTTTCACTGTTCAGCAGTACATAAACAAACAAGACGACAGTATTTGGTGCTAGGGGATGTCCAACAATAATCTGGAGCAAAGAGTTGCAGTTACAAAGTAAACATTATTAGCTACTGTCATGGTTTGAGCCTCTGTGACCGCTAAGATCGTTCTTCTCTCGTCCTTTTCGACTATGGCGTTACGGTCAACAAGACTGTATACCGCGAAAAGGTCTTAAGAGACACCATGGGCACGCAGACAATTCTGGGCCAGGTCAGGGAGCAATAAACGAACGGACGCCCTACTCGAATAACAATGGACCAGAGGAAAGTGAAAGCAAATCCTTACCCAACGAATAAGGGATCGTACCCGAACCGAGAAAATGGGATTTGTTTGCGAAGCGAAAGTTATAGCTTGTGCGCAGGGTGGACAATCCTATTGTATCAAGCTAGATAGCTGGGTATCAATAACGGTAGAGGCAAATTGAAGAAACCATAAAGAAACGGTCCCTGGGACTAACAGTAGAAGAAGAAATAGATTGAAAAATATAAAATTGCTGAACATGATTGGAATAACAACCACAATAAACAATGGCATAACACAAAGATCTTACCTAAAGAATCGATGTTAGCTAGACGTTAAACGGAAGAAACGGTGTATATTTTACTTAACAAAGTTGAAGATGATTGCGTTTCCTCTTTCTCGGTATTTTTTGACAAAATTTGGATGTCGATTCTTAATGATCAGATCAAGTAGGTAGTCTAGCAATTTACTTGAGGTTGGTTGCTTTTAAGTTCCCGTAAAAAGCTTTTCCTATTGTCCTTTTCCTTGTTAATTTTTAGTTGTTAATTCGTTGATAATGGGGACAGATTGTTCCTGGAAACTTTCGTTATTTAATAATTTACATTTTTCATGGTAGTGAAATTCCCAATAAACAGCTTAAATTAATATACGTACTTTTGAAATTTAAACTAATTATATATTTTTTATTATTTAAGAATCTTTACAGTGAGATGTTTATTGATATTACAATCTGATCACAAATGGCCAATCTAATTATATGATTTATTGTTTTTCGCCAAACTTTAAAAACGTGGTTGCACTTGGAATGCAGCATTTGTTATAAATTATCAGAGTCCATACCTCTTAAATTTTACTAGATCATACCAACCTGTACATGTAATTTGATATTTTAGGTCCAATGTTTCAATGTTTTTCAATGTTTATGTATATATTTAAACTTGAAAGCAACGTCGGCTTCGATAACATTTCTAAATACTATTTTCAGGAAAGATAAATATTTTCAATTTCTCTATTATGCGCCATTCGCTTGCATCTATTAATCAGGCAGGTTTATTACTATGATTAGCAACGTAACGTATGAGCAAATTAGCAAATCTGCTAGCTTTCGCAGTTTATCAAATCACAGCCGTAGCACTTAAGGTGCCGTCACGACGAAGATTGATGCAGTTTATCAGCGACTTTTTCACTTTTTCCACAAATTCATGCGTTAACTGTAAAATAGAGAACAAGTCAATCCCGTCGGTATTTTCTCCGCTTGACAGCCTCCACGGCTGATTTATCTTCATAAAGGCGGTGTCACTGTCATATGAATTCGACATGCAGACTTCCTAGTGGAAGATGTGCCACCGCTGCTCATCGTCTCAGAATCATTGCTTTCTTGAGCAGGGGTCAAATAAACTGGATGCCTTAGGTGAAACTTGACAAATAGGACATTTGCGCTCATACGTGCGTCCTACAAAGCGGGAAAAAGCTATTCCGATCATTTCCTTTGTTAATTATAGTAGAATAGACATAATTAGGCAGTTTCAAGTGCGCTATGATTTTTAAAAGAGTATAACCGTTTATAAGAAAAGTTTAAATGCATTAAAAACGACCCTAGCTTTAGTTGGAAACGAATAATGTGTACTATTTGCAACAATATCTTTAATTATAAATTTATAGAGCGCAAATATACGAGAAGTTAGTGATATAGGCACAGTTGGTGCACATTTGACATGCAAGTAATATACTCTTCGTGGCTATAGCAACCAACTCAATGTTAGCACAAACTTGAAAACTTAAAATTATAACTATCTACGGCATAAAACAATTTCTAAAAGATCCTGACACGAACAAATTTAAAAGTTGAAATATTATTTTAAATTTTTGAAACAATAAGCACTTGCATTTATCGTTAATCTTTGTATTTAGAACTTTCTAAGCGTAGTAATAACGAGGATACAGATGATGCTAAACTTTCAAGAATCAGTTTAAAACCAAAAACAAACGTAAAGTAATATATAGTTCAATTTTTTATATATCATACTTGTTAAATTACTTCGACACGAAGTGTACGAAGTATTGAAATTCCCTCATATCAAAAACCACTCTGAGTCAAATATCTCTAAAATTCGTGCCAACCGACTAATGAACCCAGTATACCAAATCTCCGTCTCGGCTGTGCGGATCTTTTGGTGAAGACCCCAGCCCACTAGATCCCTCCCCCGTATTGGGGGTGCCTAAACGTGCTGTGCGGGGGATGTATGTTCGTATGTGTACACGATTCCGGTCGCCAGGAACCTTCCTGAAGTCTTGGATCGTTTTTATGCGATAGGTCCTCCGAAAATGAAGGCAACATCAACTCTTGAGGTATAGTCGTCGGCAAAAAAAAATTTTTGTAAGCGTTTTTTTTTTATAAATAACTGGTTCGTAACATTTCATTGTGTTAGCGAAACGGAGTGATGTGGAGTGTCGAAGTATTCTTGGACAGCACGGAAGGGCGCTTTTCTTAGGTGGGGGTTACCGTATATTTTTGTTATGTATTACAAGGTAGACATTAAAAAAAGTAGATAAATACAATTTAGTTCATTGGGTTCCTAACTGTGAAATTGCGGATCCTTTTAGAGTTAAATGTATCTAGCTTTAACGATTTATCAAACTATAAAAAAATTAAGTAGGTATCTCATATATAAATCTACCAAAAAGTAAATGTGGAAACATTATATCCGAAGTTCGTACAAACAAATTAGCAGTGGTACATTCATACTGTGGGAAATCAACACGATTTCGTGTTTTACTCATTACTGGCAAGATATACTGTCTACAAATTAGTTTAATAACAACTGGGTACTTAGTTATTTATTTTAACGCCCAATTTAAGTTGATATTCATGGCTAACATCACATAAAACAAGTTAAATCACGGTTACACTAGGTGGACAAAGAATATACCAAAGGATTCTAAATGCTATGTCAGTACTTAGGACCTTAAACTCAATGTAATGGGACAAGCACACTACGAAGGGAAAATAGTATATTGTATAACTAGTGTTGGCAATAGCACTTTTCACACTAGTGGGGGAGTTTCGTGACCACGAGCCGCAGGCGAGTATCGTAAAGCCCCACAAGTGTGAAAAGTGCTTTTCACACGTGTTATGTTATACACTATACTTTTTCTACAACTGCAAGCAATTAGATTTAAAATATACGCATTAATTGTAAGATTTTTAGAGTTAGGAGTGTTTTTTGGCTATTTTGAGAGCAGTCGTAAAAAGGAATTATATAGGTCATAGTTGAAATAGTAATATGCTGCGGACATAAAGTATGGACCATGAAGGAGAGAGAAAATAAACAAAATGACAGTGTTAGAAATAAATTATTGGAGACAGTTAATTAGATTGTTCGAAGAAAAACATGTACGGAATGAACAAATCGCAGGCATGATCTTTGCTAACAAAACGGTTATCTATAGAATTCAAAGGATCCTAAATGGTTCGGTTACTTACTCAGGATAGGCAAGTTCCTACTGCAAATGTGTTAGTACATTTGGTGCCATAATTCGGCCATGAGCAATTCTTAGAGCCATGTGGAATTTGTTTTGCATTTCTTATTCTATTGTTAATAATTTTGCGGGGGTCATGGCATACCTTACGTAAATATCTCCTTTTATTTTTTTAAAACAATAACTTTCAACATTTTAGTTTAAGCATGCTATCATAAAGCAATTTTGGGGCTGATCTCAAATATATCTAAAAATATACGGGGTGTTCCATTTAAAAAACGTCGTGTATCACTACGTAAAATAGGAGGACATGGTTTAAATTAGTTTACGGCAATTTTAAGGTTGTTTACTGGCATTGAAAATAAAAAAGTTCTTTTCGATATCTATATTATTAACGAAGTTACGAGCTGTCTAGCGATCTACAAACACCCTATATAATTCTGAATTTTGGCGAAAAAAGTAGGAAGTTGGCTATGGTCTCTATTCTCCAGATCTCCCCGACGTTTTGATGGAATTATAAATGCGGCGTGATAATTGTAAAAATCTAAAAACACGAAGTTTCAATACGACATTCATAAACTATTTCGGGAGTTCTAAATTGACTTTTTTATTTTCTACATACCTATTACTGTTTTTGTTATAAGCTACACGTTTAGCCTGCAATATAAGTGCACTTTTTCTATATAAAGAATGAAATACCGAAAAGTGAGAAAACTTTTATGACAAACTAGTTCAAAAGTTCTCTTGTTCCCCACAAAACAGCCATTAAGCTATATGATCACAAAAGTCAACAAAAAAAATTAACGTTGATGTCAACAGTTTAGAAATACTAAAAACAAAATATATTTCCCAACTCTCTGATTATAGGTTTACAATAACAAATTCGTAGAAAACTTGATAGTCAAATAATGACAAGAAAAAGCAATAATACATTTTAATTTATTTATTGTCAATACTCGTCTTATAAAGTTAACTTTAATAAACAAGCCGCGAGCATCAGTTCTTACAAAAACACAGTTTAAGCTGCCATAATTTTGTAACACTGGAACCAAGAATCTTTAATACACTAAAATCAAACCATTTAACAATGGCATTCTCTCCGGTCTCTTAATATAAATACTGCACTTTAGCAATATACAGGATGATTAATAAGTATGCTCATTAAATTAAATGGGTGTATACTGTATACTGACCTCAGCAGAAATGCATTGCGTTGAAAATTTATTGCATACGAAAAAAATTGCATTAAGGAGGGTGTGCTAACTTTTGAGAACCACTGGCTAAATCAGATGGAAGTGCATTGACCTGTTGCATAGAATACGATTGAAATACCCAAACAACTATTTTTGCGTCTGCATATAATGTAAATTCGGTCTTATTCCAATCACCTGGGGGAACTTGAGGTCATAGAAATTCATTCCAGTGACCATTAATCACTTTAAGCAACTAAATGCTTAATTTTTTGTGGGATTATTATTAATTTTGCCGTATAGTTCATCAAGCAAAATGTTTCTCTTTAATCCTTTATCTAATAGACGTGTCTGTCCGGGACGTTGTTTTGTCTGTCTGGGACGCAGTTTTGTCTGTCTGGGACACCGTTTTGTCTGTCTGGGACGCTGTTTCAGCAGCCAAACCGTAAGAGATAGAGAAAAAAGTTATCAAAGTTATATGTTTGGAATGGTCATGTCAGCTCAGGAACCGAATTTCAGTCACGTGACACTTCCAGTTTTCGAGAAATCACAAAAAAGACCGTTTTTCAAATAGAACGCGTATTAAATAAAAATGTTTCAGCAGCCAAACGGAGCTGCGACCCTCTGCGCCTTAAAACGTCGATCGGTTAGACAACCACTTTGACACTTTCCAGGTCTGAGTACAGTTTTTATTTAATACGCGTTCTATTTGCAAAACGGTCTTTTTTGTTTCATTAAATGAGACATTTGTCTCACTGGACTGCTAGTATCATCTAATTACTCTTGAATTTATTGACCATACTTCTAAACCACCCTGTATACTTTTTGAAAATCGCCAATGGATGAGAAACTCGGCAGTAGATAGATATTTACTTTAAGTTTTATCATCCGTTCTATTAAAATACTTATTGCAGTTTCATTGGAATAAAAAGTGACCTTAATAAAAAAATTGACAACCTCTATTCAATTATAAAGAAATAATCTAATTATTTTGTTTATTTCACGCATCAAGCGTCAAGTCAAGCATCTTTTCATTTATAAAATGTAAAACATTCAAATTTCAATCAAATTTGACGTTATAGCGCTACTTATGTCATATTAAAATCGGTGCTAAGCCTACTAAAGCATTTTTCGTATATTTATCTCTTTCTTACTCAAGCCTACTTTTTCACTTTTTTCGTCTAAAAGTCGAATGAAGTATTTCAACCGTGACAAAATCACCTTCCCAGGTTTCTTCAGAATGTCTTGTTTTCTCAATTTTGTCTGTATGTCCATCCGTCTGTCTGTCGGTCAAATACATATAGGGCGAATGCCTTTAAAATATAAAATTTTGTCTACTTTTGCTTTAACTGAGGAGTAGATAATAGTAATGGTTGTACATAGATCACGTTTTACCCTTGACGAACATGGAACCCAACAAATACAGGGTGACAGGAATGTATAGCGTCCTTTATAATGCAGCCAAAAGCTTAAAAATTCGATGGTGGTGAGCGGTTAAAGCTTGGGAGCCCAAGTTCGAATCCCACCGGATGAATTGTTTTTTTTTATTTTACCTATACCGTATGTGGCTACAGATCAATCTGCATCTAGTCGTAGCAATAGCCCTTTGAAGGTTTTAACGCCGAAAAAACCTATTCTAGGGCGGCCCGAGAATGCAATAATGAAATATGTGAAGATATTCAATTTTCTAACGAGGACAATGTTTTTTTGGATGCAATTACTAATATGCCTTCGACATCTCTAAAACGCAAATTGTTTAGTGCTTCTGAAGAATCTCCTAGAAAAAAGAAGTTAACGATTTCATTACAAACATACAAAAATAATTTTAAGAACCACACACGAAAAATATCTAGATTATGTAAGAAATTTCAGTCGTTGCAAGAAAAAAGTAAAGTTGAAAATATATTTTCATCGTTTTGGTTTCCATCTTCAAATTCCAAAACCTTCGCAAAAATGCAATTTAGAAAGAAGAAAACCATGTGGACGCTAAGCGAAAAACATTTCTTTGACATTGTATTACAAATCGCCTACTGCATATAAATTCTTACGACGACAAGGAGTAATATTGCCAGCTCCATCGACAATTCGAAAGTGGCTTGGAAAATCGAAGTTTCGACCTGGCTTTAATAAAATGTTGTTTAAACGAATTGCAAAAAAAAATTTTTCTGCTTCTGATGAGGAAAAATCCTGTTCTGTGTCTTTTGATGAAATGGCCATTATAGAGAAGCTTGAATACAATAAATACATGGATTTGGTAGAAGGATTTGAAGGTTTTGGCCAATTACAACCATATTTCGGCTAAGCAAATCGTATCAAAAACACTGCAAAATACGCATTGGTGTTTTTGGCACGGGGAATTTGCTCGCCATGGAAGGTTCCCATTGCTTACTTCCTGTCCCATTCAGGTGCAAATAAAACCCTGCTGAGTAAATTAATTCCAGAGGTAATGAGGCGTTTGGTCGATGCAGGTCTAAATTCGACAATTTGTGTGTGCGACCAAGGCACAAGTAATCATGGGAGGTTATAATCGGAATCCCACTGTAAGAATTTTCAGGACTCTTTTTCGCAATAACGCCATTAACTCGCTTATGAAACCGTCCAGCTCATCAAATTGTGAAGCCGATCAAGACGTCGTATTAGATTTCGATCCCCAAGACACTTGCCTTACAGGCGAAGACAATTTTGAAAATGGTGATGGTGTTTCTAGTGCACTAAACGATTTTGAATACAGTATGAATGTGATTGAGGCTTCAAATCAATCTGGGCAATTCACGGCACAAACATTAGAAAATTGTGCTATAACGTATTTTGCGGGATACTTCGCGAAAAAGTGCCTAGGAAAATTTAATTGTGATGTATGTTCATTATTTATGATACAAAGTTCCATTCTAGACGAAAAAACATGAAATGCTTTTGTTGCATCGCACATATAGTAATATTTTAGAAATAGATAGCACACGAGGGCTAAAGGCGCCAACTACGAAGTTTACTCAACTTGTAAGCTACAGTTTGGAAATATTCGAAAAAGTTTCCGAAACTTTATATTTTGATGAACATGTTAAATCCAAAATAATAAATATTATAGACACTTCAACAAAAGAACTGTGTAAATCCATTAATGTAAATTGCTGTGATCATAAACTATTTATTTTTAACTTATTGGTTACTTGCAAAATTTTTAAAAATTTAAGTCCTTAGTCCAACAAAAGAAACAAACACCGTCAAAACCAAAAATGAACCAAAAATTAAGAGTTTAAGTGCACAAATGATGATGACACAGTCACTGCTTAAATATTTCTATTATGGAAACTACTTAAAAAGGATTACCTGCCTGGCGGCGTTATTTTTCTACCAGCTGCCAATCAAAATGGAACCGGAAAATAAGTAGTAAACATTATAAAGTCAGGTACTCTTTATAGTGGAGTGGTGTAAATGTCTGACCTTCCGTCTGACTAAAAACAGCGCGCGAGTTCGAATCCCATTGGCTACATCTCTTTTTATTTGCAAATCGAAGTGATGCCCAATACTAAGCGTTTTCGTTTAATCTTTCAGTATTATTAGAACAGTTACACTATTTGTACCTATCTTGTAGATAATTTTAAACACTCTTGTTTTCCCTTTATAGTAAAAAAAAATTAGATTCAAAACGAGCACCTGCGAAGGAAGCTCCTTTGCAGATTTTATGTATGTAGATTCTCCAGCCAAATATGTGATCCAGCGTGCAGAAACCTTTCCCAAATCCCAAATAGACTTTACGTCTTATATCAACAATTCAGCCTCTGAAGGAATTCAAATATTAGAACAATTTATATTTACTTACCTCTTAAAACGGCACTTTATCTTGGACAAGGCCATATAAAGAAAATGTGCAAATGAATAGGCATAAACGTGAACGAAAAAACAAATACCCATTGATAATGACTCAATATACCCATTAATAGCTCATTTTATTAACAGCCTTAATATTCCTTTGTGAAAATAGCATTTACCCAGGAAGGAACTAGTACTACTGAATTTTTAGTTTCAGTTATTTACCCCTATATTTTATATAGGTACAAGTTTAATTCATGAGTAGAATTCTTAAATATATTAAAAATAAACAAAATGAAATGCAGCATTTTGTAAAACTTTGAAAACAATTTAAATATTGTAACTAGAAACTATTGATCTTAAAATAAGCCATATTCATATATACAACGCAGTAATCCGGGAAATTAAATAGCGTGTTATATTTATTCTGCCTCAATTTTCCGTAATTACTCTTTTATAATTGGAGAATCACAATATGTTAATTTAAAAGATTTAAAGTAGAGCTACTTCAAATTATAAACATCATTTCGCGACACTAAATTTAATAAATGCTTCAAAAACGTTTTAAAAACTTGCTGGTGTTACTGTTATTAGGAAATCGGATTTCTGAACCGTTAATTGGAGGCTGTCCCTTTCTGGTAACTCAACAATCGTTCACTTTGACATATCTATCTCAAATACTTGCAATTTCTCTTTCGTCCAGTGTTATTAATAAATCATTTAAAATTCCGTTAGACCGTTCCTTCTGCAGTTATAAACATCGGTAAAGGAAGAAAAGACCAAGGAAGATATATGTCCGACAGCTATGCGTATCTCCAGCCGGAGCAGAAATTAAAACCGATCCTTTGAACCGTGGCATCAGATTATTTGATGAATTAGGAAGATCGCTTTAATAAATTCTAATCTGCTTGCTGCTATACCTTCTAATCTACATAATAGCGTTCGAAATAAGTCAGTGGTTCAATGGGAACGTCCATTCTTAGAAAACTCATTGGAGCTGTCACAACAAGAATACAGAGATTTTATCAATTAAAACTAGGTGTAACTACACGATGAAATGCTTCGTGTATGACTATATATTTACAAACAACTACAAGCACTTGTTTTCGTGTACCTTCTTGGCCTACATATTCACTCCAATTTGTAAAATTAAGGTGTGGTTCGAGCTGTAAGCGAGAAGAGTTTCTGGGAAAACATCACCTTGCATTTAAATAAATTGGCCTTAATCAACATTTACTATCGAATTTAGACTGAATGTAAATATAAACATTCAACCATGTGAATGCGAAAAATACATAGCGATTCTAAACGGATTTGGCGTTTGAGTTTTCTAATTGCAAGCAAGACATAAAATTTCATAAACAACGTCTGTTTGACGTGTTATATTATATCTACGAAATTACCAACTAGAAAGTAACAACCTTTCTAATTAAAAACATGCAAGTAAATATTATGGGCATTGCATAATTACTAGAAACGCGTAAGCATCTGTGGAATGAAATGTGTTCGCATAAAATTTTCTAGTAATAATGATTAGAAATATTAATAGCAGCCCTCATTTAATGGCTAACGTAAATTAATTCAGATACTTGTAAAAACAAACAGTTAAAATATCACGTTACAATACGTTTTACGTTACTAGTGCTTTATTTTTTTTAATTTTTAATTATTAATAACAATCTATAATATTTTACCACCTGAATACAAACTGGGTAAAAATTCTTTCCATCAATGATGTATGTCTTATGGTTAGAAATAATTTTCTTAAGAGGCTAACGTAGATTTTAGTTATTTCTCTGAATTTGCTGCTTAATAACACAATTCAGTGAATAAATAATTTATTGTTCTTCCCATGATAGATGACTTTTAAAAGCGATTAAGTTGAAATAGCAATAGACCGGTAAGAAAACACCAACTAAAAGAATATAAAAATACGGCGACGTTGCGTGGTATGTTATAAAAAAATTATCCGATAATGTGTAAAAGCAGCATAATTAGTTCAGGAGAATACGATTTACCTACCAGTGTACAGTATCGCCAGCGTGGTCGAGCGGTTAGGGAGCTCGACTGCGGTGCTACGGTGTAGGGTTCACTTCCCACATCTGATAACTAACGGGCGGCCTACCCAGTTGCACGAGACATGTTATGAAACTCAGCCTTCGGCTTCGTTTCATAATTTTTATGTCTCGTGCATAAACGTCGACTTTTAGCACTTGTTGCATAAATAGCTATTATGAATTGTACAGCACCTTGTTTTTTTTCTGTAATATTTAGTATTATAGTATAGCATTTGTTTTTACAGCATAAATAGTATTACAATACCTAGCTATATAATAATGTAATACAAAGCATATTTGTAAATATTTTTGGATTCTATTAAATAATGAAGATATTTTATTCGTTGTTATAAAATGTAGCTCAAATCTATTCAAAGATATAAAGACTCACGGAGTATCTTGAACCACAAAAGAAGATTGCAGTGTTAGGCACACACGATGTGTTACGGACACGAAAGGCCAATTTGACAAGGCATAGCTATTTGCCACGTGGTGGTTGAGGTGATCACATAGAATAACAACCACTATAATGACAAAAGAGTAGTGATTAGTTTCTCAATAATTTGACAATATTCTGCCATCTTTTAACGAATTAATGGCTTTGTGGTTTATACTATTTCAACGATTTTGTAGACGAATAGAATACATAATAATATGTTGATATTAATATACCGATAGTAGCCCAAAAATATCTTATGTGCACATACAATTTTCAATGTGAATAACTTATAATGTATGTGTATACAGTAAAACTTAACAAAACTATATCGAAATACTAATTTCCACACTTTCCACAACTTTACAACTAAGATCTGCATGTGTATTACAATATTTCCCTTTTCGTTTCAATTTAATAATTTTTATAATGCCATAACTACAATAATATATTTTTTACTGAAATAGTAAACACATTAAGTTAATATTTCTATGATTTCGCTGAGTTCTGGGTGCGACTAGGTTTTCATTGTCAATCAAAATCTAAAGCCACAAAATTTAAAATGTGTTTTAAAACCAATCGATTTTTTACAGCCATTACAATTAGGGTCACTAGATCAACAGACTAAAGTGTAAGGTACCGCCATTAGTGATTTTTTATATCTATTCTTGTCGCACATTTTTTTCTAACTGGGGATAAAAACACAATCGAACCATTACACCAAAAAGAAAATCCCCAAAAACTAGTGTCTTCCCTATTGCACTTGGGAAATTTATATTTGTTATTTTTATCTCTTTTCTCACATTCTCACGCGAAGAATGGAATGGCGGTACCTTACATTTAGTGTAATCGAGTGACCTTAATTACAGCTGAATTCCAGACCATTACAACCCAAACTTAGTTAACAATACAAGGAACTAATAGAAGTTTAAATCGGATGTCAGTTAAAATGGAAATGAATATTTACTCTCCTGAAACAACAAATGTGATCGTTTCCAAAGAGATCCCCCAAAACCCAAACCCAGGTAGAGTTAGTGGTGGAATGGTTTTATTTTAGTCTATAAACGTAAAGCAGTTGTTCATATATCATTAAAATAGACCTTTTATATTAACAGCTAACTGTTTCCAATCCATTGTAAATAGTTAGAGGTTTAACTCAAAATACATCAATAGAATTAAACAGAACTGGTATATACCGGCTGTCCATTCTGAAACTCGAAATTTAAAAGGTATTGCACGATTTTTTTTTATTCCGGCTCGCTAATTAAACTACCAAGGAGGGCAATGAAAAATATCTAAAATTCATATGCACAACGCTAATTGCTTAAGTTCAACTTTACGAGTGGACATCCGGTATAAACGGCCATAGGGAATTCCAATGCTTTAATAAAAAGATAATTAACCAATTGCAAATAGAGATTCGCAAAGGTACCAATATGAATTACAAATTATATTAGTGTTTTAGTACCATGAGATGGAAGTGTCAAATCGCAGTTCCAACGCAAGATATACAATATCCAAGAAACTCTAAATACGAAAATTTTCGAATTAATTCCTATTACTCCCAGCAACAACAAAGTCCCACCCTGAATGAACCCAAAACACAAAACAGTATCATATCTAAAGCAATTTAAGGAAGACATTACATCGGCAACAGTATTAAAACAACAGTTTTTACGTAATGCCTCATTTCAATAGCGCGTTCCTTTGGTTAAATTTCAATAATTAGGCCGGTTCCCATGCGGCTTTCTTGAGATTATTCTACAAGGAATAACTGTGCCTCCTGTTTTTCCGCTTCTATGTGCGAGCTGAAATGAACAGTATTTTTCAACATTGCGTTTTAATATCTTTCTAACGCATAGGAATTTTTGCACAAAAATTTGGCCACAAGGGTTTTCAAAGGCGCGGATTAAGATTATGTTAAAAAATTTGGCCGGAAAATATCGCTAATATTACTTTGTGAAAAAATAGCCCCTTTTTTTCGCCCTAAGACGGACACTTATGGACCCATTCTTATGTGTCCTTGTGTCCTGGGTGGCACTAAGGGTATATACATTCCTTGCAAATTTGAACAAAATTGGTTGGGTACTTTTTGTGATACATGACCGTCCCCATGAAAAGTGAAACACACTGTATATATACCATATATGCGAACAACGCATTATTAGAAAATGTCTTATCAAGGAAGATATCAAACCATAAGAAAGTTAAAAGACAGTTTGATGAGCAATCACTATCAGACATAAGCGTTTACAAAAGGAATAAAGCATTTCAAGATGGCTGCAAAGGTGCCTAGAATGAACCGCATTCTCGCAATCCAAAAACATTGACAGAAGAGAATGCTGACAGAGTAAAATGTACTTTTTTGAAATGATCGTCGAATTGCAGTGAAGGATATTCCTTCTGCATTAAATATCAGTAGGGGTAACTTGAAAATAAAACGCGAGTTTTCTGTCTGCGTCTTACAGTAGAATGCTCGACCCCGTGTCGCTATTCACACGCTTACTACGATTTAAAAATTGAATTGGACCATGCTGTCCCATTTACAATACATTTCGGACCTTGGTGCATCAGTTTTTTATTTGTTTGGACCCATAAAAAAGTTTCTAGGAGAAAAATACCTCATTGTAATGAATAAGTCATCGAAATTGTTCCGGAATGGGTGTGACAGCAGCCAAAAGAATTTTTCTCGTGGAATACAGAAACTTCCGGAAAGATGGCACCAGTTTATTAGAAGAGAGGTAGACTGACTAGAAAAATGACATGTTATATATTAGAGTCCTTGTGTTTGTTTTTGAGTATTTGAAGTACTATAAAAGACTCCTTGTTGGTCAATATTTCTGGTATATTCGGTTCACTTTCCATTCATTCTCGTAGAAGCCCTTTAAAAATGTGACCTAGATATCGTTTTCTATTTAGCTGGTACTGATGAATTAATTTGCCTTTTTTCTTTGACTTCTTTTTAATCGCAATATCTGTTTTTTTTTGAGGTCGTATAACTAATTTTCCGTTTTCTCTGGAAAAATTTTCAAATGCTTGTTTTTAATTTGCCATTGGAAATTTTCTTATATTCCTCATATGTTGCTGATATTTGTATTGTTAGGTAAATAATTTAGTAAGTTTTATTTTTGTTGGCTTACATTTTAAATTGCTGCTTTTTTAATATTCCTCTTCAGTTTCTCCCAGCTGTTGTTAATATCGTCCTATGGGGATCTTATCGATTTTATCCATTAGTCGATTTTGGAATAGACCTTTTATAGTTATATCCCACAGTGACTCGATGATTTAAGTTTCATTTTTATTTTTCCTAGCAGCAAACGGTGCGGAGTTAGTTGCAATATAGTCTATTGTTGATAGTTGTTATCGAGAATTTCTGAACGTGTATTTGTATTGTGGTTTATGGTCAAGGAAGGTGTTGTTGATCCTTAAATCCCATACAATAATGCAACACTAGAGCACCGCTGCAAAAAATTCGAGCCATAGCTCGATAAGTCCACTCATTTCACGGCCAAAGCGGTTTGTTTCTAGTGCAAAATAAATACTTACGTGTTAGTCAACTAAATTCGTAATTTCTTGACTATTAAAGTGCAATTTCTTTTTTACAGTCCCTTAATAAGCTACCACTCAAATCACAACTTTTAAATGCAACGCCTCTGAGGGACGTGGTTCCTTACTACTGATTGTCACTGTGACTCAAACAAACTCAGCTTATTAAAAATGGCATTTATTAAACTTTGAAATATGAGTGGAAGTGCCAAACAGGCAACCTACAATACAACTACAGTTACTCACTACATAAAACAGTTTTCAAAATTCAAAATACAAGTAAACAATTCGGTAAATGCATATCAAATGCATATGCCACGAGATGCACATTCGAAGAAGCAACCCACCAAACGCAAGACGGAACAACATGGTCCGAAAAGATAGCGCAAACATCATGATGCCACCACGCCCTTACGAGAGATGATGGACAGAGAAGGGGGATATTAAATAATGATGAGGGGCCCCTGTAAACAACAAGAAGGCAGCTTGAATCAAAATAGTAAACTTCGAGTGCACCATCTCGAACTGCCTTTTGCACAATAATCATCGGCAAACATCGACAAAAATGTAATACAGACATCCTATTTATATTACGAAATTACATCTAATAAAAAGACAGATCACAGCAGGAAGCAAAAGTTTGCTACTAATCAATTAAACATTTCTTAGCTTAAACACACACTGAGATATTCACACTTCGATAAACACCTTACTAAATAAGTTACAACTGAATACCTTTGTTTAAACAAAGTTGGCTTTAATAAGGGACGATCTACAAATGGATTGATACCATTCCAGCTCTGGGCCATTGTGGACACACGGTGCAAGCTCAACGTTAGTTAAACAATTCCCCGTTTTTACTGCTAGCTATGTATCAGATCTGCTTAAACGACAGCAAGAAAAATACACATATGCTCCTCTTTCATTAACGGGAGAATTTGGCGATGTCTAAAATTTGGATTTACTCCGAAAATAGCTAGCAGCACCTAAACATAGCAGAACATTTATTTCCCACTTCGTTCGTAACTTGCACAACGCTAGGATGGAGCCGAATTGTATCAATTTTGGGGCCAACGGCAAACGGCATACAAACACTCAAAACCACTACAGCAGTTCTTGGTAGCTTATACATTTGCCACAAATTGGCTTAAAGGTTGTCCCGCGGAGTCCAGGCACAACATGGTTTAAATCGCAAATCCTCTACGACTCGAAAACCGCCGGGGGCGTCAACACATAAAATACGTTCGGGCTCTTCAAGCGCTAGTACAAAATTGAAGTCAATTCACGGTAAACTTAAGCGGGAAGTTACGTCTCCCACCCGTGAAAACATATTAAACGTTTCAACCACTCTAATGACCACAGGTGCTCTCTCGCACCCGTAGCTTTGAGATTTTAACGGAAACCCGCTGAGCACAAAATGCTTATGCGAAACACCTGCATTCGGCTGGTTTTCTTGAAATACGCCAGGCTGGCGACAAAAACTCATTAAATACGTAATTATAATGCTCGCCAGCAGCCCTTTAACACAATGTATTACTATGCTGTGTCTAAATTTAGCTCTCCAAAGTGGCATGCTTTTAACAAGAAATCGCCTTGAGATGAACGCAAACCGAATATTTAATTTAATTTAACACCTTTCCCTCTTTCGGTTTTTTGCAATTCGCATATATCAATGTTGTGGTCTTTTAACTCTTTCCTAGTTTATTGTTCTTTACTGTTTAGCAAATATCTCCTTTTTTCCAATTCTAGCCCACGTCATGTATGAATTAATCCTACTACGAGGCAAAGCTGAGGTTTTGTGAGCGATGATTAGTTTTACGGTGGCTAGACTGCTAATCCATTCTACCAACCCTCCTCCTTTACCCAGGCTTGAGACCGACAACCCAACCGTTAAGCTGCTCAATTCACCCAACGGTCATGAAGAGGGAGTTTTATTTTCATGAGAAACCATTTACGCTATATTGTTCCATTAGACCATTTAACGTCAAAAAATTAAGAATATCGGTCTGTATGTATGTGTTAGTAAAAATATAAAGTATTCGCAATTTTTAAAGTATCAAAGAAACTTTATTCCTTAAACTGATTGTTACGGTATAAAAAGAACTTTACGACACCCACCCAAGGTGAGCATCGCACCACGGAATCAGTCCTGAAAAACTGGCACACTTGCCCTGAAATCGGTTCGAAATAGGCTAATAGGCCACGGCTGGAAAGCTCAGGGAGTCGGGTGTGAGTCACACGATACGTTCTGGGCAAGCGTGTTGTGGCATAATATGTATATAGGGTATGTCGAAATTGTGAGGGCGCCACCAAGCCTGTCTTAACCCGGCTAACCGGGCCTGGACGGTTAGACGGGAGCGAAGCACACAAAATAGTCCGCCGATAGGATTACTCAAGAAATGCAAGGTCGAATAACAATTTCGGGATTGCCTTATGCAAGGATTGTAATTAGGTGTCAATCCGACCGCGACTACGCAGCTGTCTTACCCACCTGTACGCTCAAAGCTCCCTCGTTCCGTCGCACAATAATCAGTACAATGAAGGGGGCGCTTATCTGAAACAGAACATGCACAAGTCGAAACAAAACAATAGTTCCCTTAGCTAACAAATCATGTATTGACTAACGGGTTTACAATGGGGCACTATATCTATAAATGGATTATAACTAAGGACACCAGCTGGCGCGCGCTCTAAACTTAGCGACAGATGTTGAACAGTAATGAACAGTAATGAACAGTAATGAGTAGTAATGAGTACAAATATGCTGGCGCGACGCCTTATGCAGCGAACAGCAAAGATCAAATTAGCACTCGCGACATGGACAGTCTGCGATTCTGAATGAATGCACCAATATGCTGGCGCGACGCCTTATGCAGCGAACAGCAAAGATCAAATTAGCACTCGCGACATGGACAGTTTTGACGACAGTGCCTGTAGGCACCAGAGATGTGACGGCTCGCTCGCGTTCACAGCGGTAATCAGTTCAAAGACACATACCTTAATAATGTAGGCGGTTGGGGAGCCTGGTACAGTTGAGTTGCGACAGGCTGCAGTCTTAGGTGGCAGGTACCTTCGATGTTCGACGGCTATAGGGATGAGTGCACATCCGCCATAATGGCGACGGGAGACGCGTCAGGACGCGTACGACGGGACGACGAAAAATGGGCCACTTTCGTTCTGCGGGACAGATCCTCGTAGGTCGAGATGAAGGGGGCACGACCCCTTACTTACGGAAGCAGGAACTGGGCTCAAAAACACCCACGCTACGCCGAAGACAATTCGAAACTCACACTCACAACCACCACACAAGCGTTCTCTGCAACGGGCTGCGGTCAACTGCCACTTAAGGCGAAAACGTTTGTCACGTAATTGCTGAAACAGCACTCGCCGGGAAAAAAGACTGACGCCCCCGCCAAGGGCGAGAGCGCCGCACGAACTCACACACACTATCCGACCTCTTACTCGATCGACGGCTCTCGGCTGAATGCCCAGAGGGAAGCGCTGGCACGGGTCACCTTGGTCGCGTCCCCACGTGACTAAACCTCGGCAGCCAATCGCGGGGCGATAAAATGAAACAAATTAATGCCGGCACCAATGGTATCACGCCTCAACGGCGTGCTTTCTAGAAGATTCGGAATTCTTGCGGGCGATACGCTCGGCTGCCACAGCGCCATCAGAGGGGAGCTCCAACCGACGAGAAATGCTACGCTTGGGGCCAAATATGTGCGAAATCATGATTCTGGAATTAGGCGATGGAGCCAAATAAAGAACTAAAAGGGTTTAGCATACGAGCACGCTGCCCTAAAGCCTAGGTGGCTATTTAAAATACCAAAATGACCTAACATGATACTAAAAACCAATTATAATTTGGAACTCTTGGTTATATTTTGGAATTGCATTTTAACATTTATCAAGTTTCGAAAAAGTGGCACGGGAAAAATTTTTATTTTTAAGGAGAATTCTTCAATTCTACAAAAAAGCTCATCAATTGAGCAGAAATAAATATAGCTTTATACAAAATCTGTAACGGGGCTTATACCAAACGTTCCTTGCGCGAATTACATCAATTTAAAGATTTTAAAAAAACTGATGTCGCAGGCATTCGATATCGGGCTCCCAGGCTCGTTCTCACGCGCTGATAGACGTGGGAGACGCGTTCAGACTTACTACCCGGCTTTCACTGGTAGACCACCCTGGGACAAGGTTTGGGCTGCTTCTGGCTATATACAGGGACCGGCAGAAACATATTAAACATTTTAACGTGCAATATCCCACTAAGGTTTTTATCCATACAAATGAGATGAATATCATCTTATTAAGTAGGATCAGGAGTTTTGTTTTAATGTTTAAGTAATATTATATTTATTGTGTTGAGTTATTTATTAGGACCGAATCAATAATAACTGAACAACGTGCGTTCAGAAGACAATTCAACAGGCGGCAGGAGGTTTCATCGTACTTGACAATAAGACGATGGGTTCAGAAATGTAGTGAATTCGGTTCACTTTTTAATAAAAAGCCACCGGGGGCTACACGAACTGTCAATACGCCTGAAAATGTTGAGCGAGTACGAGCCAGTGTTACTCAAAGTCCAAAACGGCCTATTCGACATCATGCTGCAGCACTGGACATATTTGATGGAGTATTAGACGAATTTTGAAGGCAATAAAGTATCACCCGTATAAAATGGTAGTCGTTCAAAAACTATCAAATATTCATCAAGACGAACGTCTTCGGTTTTGCACTCTTTAATGAATTGAATAACCGATTTCCAAACATTGCAAACCAGTTCTTTATGAGCGACGAAGCCCATTTTCATTTGGAGGAGTCAGTTAATTCGCAAAACGTTCGCTACTAGGCTACTGAAAAATCTTGTATACTCAAAGAAAAATCGCTACACTCTCCAAGTTACGGTTTGGTGCGCATTTTCAGCACGTCAGATTATCGGTCCGTATTTCTTTGAAGACCGTAATGGAAGAACAGTTGCGATTAATGGTGAACGTTACAGGGAGCTGATTCAGAATTTTTTGTTGCTTGAACTCTATAACCGAAACATAAATGTTCGCAATGACTGGTTTCAACAAGATGGTGCGACAAGTTATACTGCAGCAGAAACAAGGCAACTTTTGCTTGATAATTTCGCGATTTGAAAACATTTCCTGGCCTTCTAATAGTCCCGATTTGTCAGCTCCTGATTTCTTTTTTTTTTTGGCTATTTGAAAAGCAATGTTTACCAAAATCGTCCTCATACTCTAAATGAACTTAAAAACAATATTCGTCATGAAATTAATGGTATTAGGCAAGATATACTACAAAAGTTATGCAAGATGTTGTTCCATGTATTAATGAATGTTCTGAAGAAGAAGGTGGACATCTCTGGCACTCGATATTTAAATAAATAAACTCCCAAGTTTTGTGAACATACTCATGTTTTCGTTTTTTTTGTTATTACACTGTATAAAGAAAAAAATGTAAATAAAATGCTTAATATGTTTCTGCCGGTCCCTGTACAAGGATGCGATCGCTACATGCTTCTATATGTTTTACGATACTTGTCCTGTATCTGTTGGGTTCCATTTTCATTAAAGGTGAAAACCTAAGCTATGTGCAAATCATTGCTTTTATCGATATCTACGTTAAAGCAAATATATTTTTGTTAAGATGCTCACTCTATATATATTCGACCGCAAGCGTACTTGGTTTCGTGTCAGATAGACATCCAATCCGCATACTAAATATCGTCTTTTTCCAACAAGCAGTTTTTCACTTATATCGCCAACAGGCAGATAGACAGACAGAATTGACAAAACATCGAAGAAATATCGGCAGGTAATTTTTTCGCGAATACAATACTTCCTTCGTCTTCTAGACAAGGAAAGTAAACATGACATTTTGCAAACGAATTTATACTCTTATATTCTAATTCTAATCAAAGATGCAAGTTCATTGTGTACTATTTATTGACGTTGAATTACCCTTTGTGTATTAGTTTGGAGTTAATTACTTCTAAATTTCTGCTTCATATGAAATTAAAATGCAACTGTAAACTATATTAAATATAGTACAAAATAACACCTATTTAACAAAAACATTTGGTGTTAAATAATCTAAAAGAAGGTTTACTTCATAAACGCTGTAACCATCTATCAAACATTGTAGACAGTACACTAGAGATAAACTAACAAACAAAAATAAAAGATTGAAGATTATTTATTAAATAATTAAGTATGTTTGCAAATAATTCATTCTCACTGTTAATAATTGTAGGTAGCACTATACAAATATTTGAAATCACATCATCTATTATATGCTTTCACCGTTGAGCCAATAATATGCTGGGCAAAAGTAAATCCATGAATGTGTAAAGTGATTTTAGTTTCACATCGTAATTTTTCTCTTTCTACTTAGAGCCGTAGAAACGCTTTAGGAAAAAGATATCGACGAACCATAAATAAAAAAGCGCAAATACCGCAGCTGGCAGTAACATACAAAGGAACCGTGTGTTGATATCGCTTGATAGGTTGGTTGTAGTTTGATATGTGTGTGTTGTACTGTAAATCGTAAATAAACCAACGTTGATGGCCGGTTTAAAATTATACGTCTCACCAACGCACGCGCGTTTGATATGGCAGCCAGCTGTGATGTTAGCACCTAGTTTTCTGTGGTCTGTTATTAACCTGTAATTTAATTTAATAAAATGTTATTTGTAATTCAATACCTTGGCAGTGGCAAAGCAACGACAGTACGTTTAAAACAAGAAATGATACTGATTTTGTTATCCACTCTTGAATATTTTTTTTAACTCCCTGGTAATACAGTTCGTATAGCTTATTATATTTTAAAATCAAAAACAATTTTATTTGTTTAATAATTACAGTTTGTTTACAAATAGGTGCCCCTTGATAAGGTGCATTTTTAGTATTTCAATGGTGAAGTCGTTATTTTTTGCAGAATGACCACTTAAAAACTTGAATAACGATATCTTTCACTAAATTAGCGACGCAACTTACACGTGCAATGAATCACAATGTAGCTAAGTTATATTTATACGGGCAATACCTACTCAATTTTGCAATCGCCCATCATTTGCATACCTCAATAAACTCTCAACACGAGTAGTCGATATTGCGGACACATTAAATTTACGAGTCCATATTTTAGGTACAGTCAGTGAACTGTCTTACGTCTTCCTGCAGTTCTCAACCGAGCAGTTTCATCACAATTAGATTTGCATATGACGGCACACGTGTGTCTTGCTTCCTAGCGTTTGATGTTGCCGCACTCTGCGGTGCTTTGAACAAGATTTAAAATTTTAGAAAGCGTGTCTAAACATTGAACAAACAACATGGGCATACACTGTCCACAGCCTTAGTACTTTTATCAAGAAGTCGTGAATTTATGTTTAGGATGATTAATTAGCTTTAAATGGAACTGAATGATGGAAGTTGCATTTGACGTGTAGCTTTCTAACACAGGAAAACGAATGCAACATAAATCTGTCAAAAGGTATTCAATGATAATTTTTAGGTTGCACCACTGCATGCCGTGTAATAAAAACTCAAATTAATGATTGAATTTCTGAAGTTGGCAGTCTACTATATCTCATTCATGAAACATCTAATATAGAACAACATTTACAATAAAAGAAGAAACCGACTTTCATTTTAAGTTTTTCTTTATTATAAAGCTCTCATAATGCAACAAAAAACATTTTAAATATTCAAATGTGTTTACCGCTCTTTTAGTGTCAGCGGTTTATGTCAAGCAAACTATTTTATTTAATTAAATTGCTGTTTAAGCAGGTTTGAAGAAATATATAAAAATAAATATTTTAAATTTAACCAACTTCCACGATAGAAAAAGCAATAAAAATGCAATTAGTCCAACTGCCTTTTAGAAACAAACCCAATGTAGACGAGTTTCTGCAAATTAGAAACATTTATGGTTAATTATAGCCTTTTTATGGCCATAGTGATGATTTTAATTATTTCGACTGCATTCGAAAGTAAAGGAATCTCGGTTTATTACCACCCACCAGCCTGTCAAAATTCAAATAAGGTTGAATATAAATTTAGGACTACAGTGCATAAGAGCGACACAAAAGTGGACACGCGTCCAAGAAAAAATGCCTTAATGCTAGCAAATTATTATTTATGATAGAAAATTGTATGAACGATAATTTACTGCTGTCAAATTTACCGCTAGATGTGTACCTGACATGAGCAGAACAGTTGTTAATGATGTTTTTTCTTTATCTTTTTTTTCGGAAGCTGATAATTTAAGATAAACCTTGTTGCATGCTAAACTTACTGTTACCTAGTTCTTTAATGTGTGTATGTTACGTCACTACTATTCCAAAAATGTTAGTTTTAAAACATTGTTTTGACTAGTTAAATACTCTAAACATCGTTATAAAATTTAAATTCAACAATGTCGCTTGTTTTTATTCTACTGTCGCCCTGTAGTAGGTTTATTTCTGTATTGCTTTGTTATTTTGTAAATTATTGTTTACATCAAAAGTGTATACGCCTTTACGTTTTAATTGTGTATTAGAACTATAATTAGGGAAGTAAATTACTTCTTATATTTAATAATACAGTCTTGTTATGGGTTGAATATTCCAGTCTATGGACTAGTTTGCCCTTAGAGCTAAGGAAATCAGCATTTAGTTGAATTAGGTACTTCTAAATATCTAAATATAAAGCAAGGCGTTGAATTGTACACTTCGTGAACTGATTGTTGTTTAATTGTGCCAAAACCAATATTATATTTTATTGTAGTTCTGATGGATTTTTTACTAGTAATTTGCAGTTGAGTGTCAAACCGGACCTTTACCGTTTCTTTTGACATAACGGAGTAGACTGTACATTTAATGAAAAAAACAAATATCCATCAAATTATGATTAGTATTTGCGGCAATTATGGTTATTTAATTCACCAACCGCATAAAAACATCAATCCTAAACCAAGTGAACAGATATTGTGAGATTTCCCAATTGTTTAAAATGAATTAAACATTTCTATAAATTGTACCCGTTTTAATGTAAATATTGTACATAGTGAAATCTCTAACATTTCTGCTAAAAATTCGTGGAGTTTCGACAATAAAGATCGGCCACCTGAAGTCACGAGATCTTCATGTTCAACACGATAGTTTTTAGATCATCGGCTGCCTACTGATGCGTCTTACGCGCTCCAGATGGAAATTCCTGGGCTCGCCGATTGACGCTCGTCATCGAAAACTGCTCGACGCTGGACTTGCACGTAAAATTAGTGTAAACGTAAGTCGATCGCCAATCCTTTACTTAGCGATCGCTTTTTTTATTTTAATACATTTTACAGTCGACCAGCGACTTTTAGTTGCCCATTGTTTGTCATTACATCCTCTGCGTCGTGTAAATCCTTCGATTGTCCATAATTGTAACAAAAATATCGGACAGGCTAACTGCATAATTGAATTCAATTACCCATAGTATTCACCGATTACAGCAAAGTTCTGTGTCGGAATTGACAAAATTTTATGTGAGAACTTTGCATTCGAAAAGACCAATTCCACAATAGTATCCGCGCTTCGAATTAATTATAGCTTTTCTTGAGCATTCATCTAAATCGTTCATTAAGAACCTGGATTACTTCGTTTGATCGTTTCCGCTTGGATCACCCAAACCAAATCTTTTGCTCGCATGGACCCGTGTGCTATTCGTGCACTAAACTTATGCTATCCAATATATCAATAATTCTTCTTTGTTGATTCGTTTTGCATACGCCGACCTGGCGCAAAATTTAACTTATAATCAGTGCGTCGAAGCTAAACTAAATGTGAGTATACATTGCTGTCTCTGAAACTTAGTTGATACTGTCAATCTGGGTATTTGTAAATTCAGTATTACGCTAGTATGTTTGTTTAGTGTGTTGTTCGTTTCGTCTGAACTTTGTTGTATATATAAAAATATACTTTGAATTCAGCACTAGCCGCAGTTGTTTTCTTTCATGTATATCATATCTCTCTCAGCTTATTTCAGTTGTAGCTCATTTGCTTCGCATAGTTGAACGAAGCCTATCTTGGTAAGTTATTAAACCTAACGCCCTCATTGGTTAACTCGTTACCTCTCGTATTAATTAGTAAATTAATTGTGCACCCCTTTATGGCCATGGCCTCTCTTCGCCATTCAGTTTGAGCTAGTTGTTTAAATAAAAATTAAGCTACGACGTTTCTATTGGGCATTTTCGTTAACCATTAGATGTCTGAGCGAGGTAACGTTGGTCCCCCACGCTCTGATATTTTTTTAAAACTTTTTTTATAGACTTGTTGGCAGCACTGCTTCCAGTTATTTGTTAAATAACGTTTAAGGATATGTCTCATTCAGTTTAGTTGAGATTGCGTAGCTGGCGTTGAAGATTTTGATAAATTAGGTAAGTGGGCCTCCAAAGTATCCTGCTTTGGTGTTTATTATAGTATATTCAAATGATGTTGCATTCATTGCAGTTTTCTTTATAAAAATTATTTGTTCAAACAAGAATAAACTTTTATCAAGGTTTAACTTCGCACAAATCGAAGAGTGGTTCTGTGATTTATCATATTCTATGAACCATATTGTTCCAGAAAATAAAGTATATTATTTCTTATTGTTAAATTTGTATTAACATTGATTTTTATTTAATAACAACGTTTACTATAGCTCTCAGTTGTATTGCTATTGAAGATATTAATTTTGGAAGGCTTGGTGACTCCACTTCGGTTTTTACGTAAATTTGCAAAGTTTAGGCACTTAACGGTTAAAATAACATGTATCGTAAAATAGACGCAAATAAATTGACACCGCAGCAGATACATGGCCACGGGTAGCGTTCATACACATCACAAAAGGCCTAAAAAAGCAACGGAAAGAATCATAAAAAGTAAAAACGTCAGATCGTAAGCTGTGCAGCCTAAATCAGCGGGCGCTCAAGTAAGTGACTAGTATCATAAGCTGAGTAATTAGTGTCGCTGGTGACAAACTGTGTCCCTAACTCTAGTATAAAATGTACGTATTTAAAACTCAGATGTCAGTAACCTTAAGCCATCTGTAAACTGCGGGGTCCGGGAGCAAACAGCAGGTAGCCGCTGAACCCTTTTGGGGTAAGGATGGCTGCTTAAAAGCATAAAAAACCCCTTCAGTTACGGAACTGGAGAAGCTATTTAAACAGAGATAGGGAAGCGCCGAAGATCAGTTCATTTCATCAGATTATTCCAGCCATTCATTCGGTTTACGACTTTAGACATTCCCGTGTCTGCAAGTCGTCTGGCACGCATCGAACTCACGTTTCTTTATCAGGGTGTCTTCACTTTTAGCGCATAAAGTTGTTTTAATCACGAACTCTGAATGTGTATTTGTATATCTTGTTACAAGTATGTGTATATGTGTGTGTGATCGGTAGTAAATTTTGTTTGCATTAATAATGGTTGTTTTTTCCATAAAGTGTTATAATTTTAAGATACTCAGAATATTATCATCAACACCCGGGGACCAGACGCAGCCAAAACATCGAACGTGTTTGGCGCGTCATAATAAATAAATAACTTATATCTGTAAGTGCCAAAACGAGTACTATACGAATTTGGTTTCGTATTGAAAAACTATAGCAACTAAGATTATTTAACTGTTTTAAATGTAACATAAATAAGCAAAAGGTTTTATCAGTTAGTTACAAAAACATTTGCTAGCAGAATCATGTTTAACATAACGTTTAAAAACATTTAGATAATATTTATTTTGCGGTTTTATTTACTTGTTCTCCCATTCTCTCTCTTTCTTTTTATCCCTCTCTCCCCGTCATTGAACTTTGACACTTTTTAAACACGTACATACTTAATGATAATTTTGGAAAGTAAAATTAAAATTCAATTCGTATGCACACGCAATAAAAACAATGCATCAACGTGCATGCAGCATTATAATATTGACACTTTCAATTATAATAAATGCATCACATGTTTCTGCTAGGGTAATCATCAATATTCATAAAACAAGGAATTTCTCCGAAACATTAAAGAAAATCCAAAGAACGTTGACGACGTCAAGTACGTATACAAGAATATAAATTGATTTCGAAATTTATCAACTTTGTTATACAGGGTGCCCATTTTAAAACTCCCAACCTGATTTTGATCTAAATAAGCAACACGTACCCAATTTGGTCAGTAAACCGCAGAGTACTGAAATATCATTATCTGCTCTAAATTTATTCTTTATTATAAAATGATAGACGCGTTGCACCTGCACTGTCTGTTACCTATTTACAGAATTTCAGGTTCGGAGTTTTGAATGGGCACCCAGTCTATTATATAAACCCTATAACATCTACAATCAAGTAAAATGAAAGACCTACCATATCGAAATTCAGGAGTTGCATCTGTAGAATGTCTTCAGAAGGATAATGACGGTGATTTTAATATTTACGAAATAAAAAATCAGATATGAAAGTTAGAACAATTAGAATTCTGAAATATAAGTTGCTTCTTATGCTTGTAGAAGGTGAATCGCCGTCTTTTCTGGAAGCATAAAACTGGTGTTTTTCCTGACGGTCTTCGTCTATGAGGTCTGGTTGTGTATCATTCCATTCGCGCTTGTCATACCCATCACTATGTCTTCTACCTCACATTTGTCTCTCACGTGTGTGTTTCCGTTTTCTGTCCCAAATTATGTGTCCAGCTATTATTTTTAACGTTTTCATTCCCGTTGTCCTCATTTGCTTTTTTGCTGTAGTGGTGTCGGCTCTAGTTCAGCACCGTAAGTCAATATTGGCCGTATACATGTTTTGTAAATTTTATTTTCTCATCTAGTTCGTTTTATGTGCCCCGATATATTGGCTACTTTATTTATCTGTTATCTGATATCACTTTTAAGAGTTTCGTAACTAGATTTTTGCGACCCAGGTAGCTAGACGGCATTGCCTGCTCAATTTGGACGTTATCAATTACTAGCGTGCATTGCACATGGCAAATTATATTTATCTTGTTACCGAGCTGGTATCGGTACGTTAAATTGATATCACGTCACCCTAATTCTATCCATGACGACATTAAACAGTAGAGGGTTGAAACTATCCCCTATCGAATTTCAGTATCAGTTTATATTTCTTTAACTTTTGGTTGGTTCTTATCTTAGTGGTGTTGTTGCCATTTAGGTCTTTGACAATACGGACGTATTGTTTAGAAATGTCTTTTTTGCGAGTATTGTCAAAACGCCTTTAAGCTGTATGCTGTAGAACCATTTTGTAAATTCCAAAAATCAGATAAAAGTGGATTAATTATATTCAAAAACGTTTTCTGCAATTTAATGAAGTCGTTGATTATCTCGTCTTCGTTTAGTAGCTTACTATTATTCACTTTTACTTCTGAACTTCAGATCTGTTCTTCTGTCAAGTTACTGTTTCGTCTTCTTGTTCTCTGTAGCCATTTCTTCTTTCTCTTAGGATTTGAGATTGGTGTTATCATAAAGTTGATCAAAATAGTGTATTTCAAACCAAGGTAAGAAAGTGCAGTCTTGCATACCGAGCGCAAAGTTTATAAACCGAGCCGAAGGCGAGGTTTGTAATTGCGCAAGGTATGCAAGAGCACTTTCTTAACGAAGTTTGAATACTATTTTTCCCCAGCCGGCCTCAGTGGAGCAAAATTTTATATTATAAAAATAATGCAACAGACTGTTAAAGTTGTTAAAGGTGACAATATCCTGCAAAATATGCAGCATGTTTTCCTATTTTATGCTGTTCCCAAAATGTTTCTCAACAGTTTTATTTATAAGTCACTCTGAAAACTTAAAAATTCTATGAATGAGATAATGAAAATCTTTAAAAATAAAAATAGCATTTACTAAATAGTAGGCTGCTTGATTCGAAAAGAACTGTCAAATCGGCGTCGCTTTTCTAAATTTTTTGAAATTTTAAAGTAAGTTGGTGAGTAAATTGGTTTAAACTTTTGACAAATATAACATTTTAATCTGAACTGCAGATTTACCCAAAATTTTTGACATGGGAAGCAATGAACACTTATCATGCACCCCACCTGAAATCCGTGCTGCAGTCCTTGCACTGTCAGCAATTTATTACCTGAAAAGTCACAATATAGATATAATAAGGCCAATTCTAACTTTAAGGAATGGTGTAATACCAAAAAAGTGACAAAAATTAGTGAAAATGCAGTTTTAGTATATTTTGAAGAAAAATCGAAACACTACAAATCATCAACACTGTGGTCCATCTATTCTATGATTAAATCCACATTAAACCTAAGAGATAATGTCGACATTTCCAAGTATCCCAAATTACAGTCATTTCTGAAACGACAAAATGTGGGTTATAAGCCAAAAAAAATCTTCAGTTCTCAATATTAACAAAGTCAATACCTTTCTTGAAGATGCAAGAGATGAGGAATTTATTCCCATAAAAGTAAATAACATGTGTGTCAATTTCTGAAAATTAAATTTCCAATTAAAAGTTGCTTTAATTATGGGCGAAGCAGGCTTCCAGAAGCGATGAGCTCTGTAAAATGAGAATTCATGATTTAGAGATAAAAGAGGACATTATTAGAGTAAATATACCTTATACAAAAACTGGAACTTCAAGACAGTTTGTAATAATTGAACCAAATTGGATACGTATCACCAAAAAGTACCTTGGTATGAGAGACCTGCAGACCAGTCACGGTTTTTCTTCAGTGTTCGTAATGGGCCGAAGCAGCCGATTGGGCACAATACATTTGGGAGTATGCCTAAAAAAATTGCTTCCTTTTTAAAACTTGAAAACTCACACCTTTTTACTGGACATTGTTTTCGAAGAACCTCGGCTACTGCACTAGCTTCACAGGGTGGCGGAGTTTTAGACTTGAAACGCCATGGAGGTTGGAAATCGTCAAGCATCGCCGAAGGATATGTGGAGGATTCCTTCGAAAGTAAAAAAAAAATGCCAAAATGGTACAGTTGGTAAAACCACAACCAGGGCCATCTACCTCTGACATTCCGGCAAAGCCACAAAGTACTGTAGCTACAAATATTTCAAAAAAAGTTAATTCAGATTTGAACATACCCGTTAATAGTATAAAAACGGGAATTACCATTCCCAGTTGTACAAATTGTTCCTTTACTTTCAATTTCAATGCAGAGTCATAAATTTAGAATTATTATTAAATTACATTACATAAATACAATTTTTCAATGTTCATTATTCGTTTAATTTCGAAATAAATACATAATAGTGTTTTTGTCGTTAAAAAATCGCTTTACTATTTATACTTTTTGAGGTGATGTCCACTGAGGTCAAACTGTCAAAGCAGTTTTGGTTAGATTAAAAAATTTTGCGCGGGCGCGCACAGTGATTTTTAGCCTCTCCTGTCGTGAGTACGCATGCGCGAGATGTTAATTTAATTTCTCCGAACAAAGGGCCACTCACGGGGCCACTTAAGGTTTCGTACTTACCTGCATCAAAAGGATGTGAACACTCACAGAATGCATTCCTAATTCCTCGTATAAATATAGTGTAACACAAGTCATAAAGTCAATTATCCGTCAGTCCATCAACTATCAATATGTCAGAATCAGCACGCGGCAGCAGTCAGTTAACATGCGGTACAGTTTCTTCATAAAAACTGCATGATTTACTTTCTTACATAGGTAAGAAAAAGGAACTTTCTTACCTCAGATGAGGTGAGCAATGTCTACTATTCTAACCGGCTGGGACAAATAGTATATTACTTTATAAGGGATGTAGGTAAGATTTACACTACCGAGGACCGTTTGATGGCTGAGTGAGTGCAGCGAACCAGGGTAGCAACGTGCGAGGTAGTGTAAATCTTCCTACATCCTGTGTAAAGTACATAATTTTTTTCATTTCTTATACCTATTTCCTTATGTAAAGTCAATGGTATTACCTCGCGTAAAATTATGGCATTTTCTAAATTATAGTGCCTTCTAGCGCTGTGACGTTGTGTTTGACAGTTATAAACGTACTGTGAAAATTCTTAAAAAAATACGTGAATACGATTGCGAGTGCTGTTTTGTGAACTTTATGATTGTATTCTGATTAAAAATGGATAATAGTACGAACGATTATGGTTTTCTTCGTGTCAACTAAGTGTCAGACATGGCATCTTATCAGTTGTAATACATGCGGGATGTAAGTAATTCACTTCTCTAGGGAAGTAAGTACATTGTCATGGCAACTGTAACAATTTTTGTAAATGTTTCCTACATCCCTCAAATCTGACAGTGTAGGATCACTTACAAAGAAGGTAGTGAAAAAAAGTTATTCCCCCCCTCCTCGCTTATAGATGTACTCGTAGTTCCTATGCTCTTGTTCATTATTTTTCAGACCTTTTGGCATTTTCCAGACTCGCTTTTGAGCTGCACAGCATTTTTTCCATCCATTTTCTATTTCACGAATTCTGTTATTTAATTGATTCCTCACTAACGATGTAGTTTTGCTGAGCTTTTCTGGTGTGTTTGTTCTTGGTGTCTGGATAACCTTTTTCTTCTCATCTGTGATTAGTTTTGGTTTTGCATTTATGTGTACTGTCTCTCTTCATATTGCTCCTTCTGCTACTCTGTGCATGTTACTTTTGATCTTGCTCCAGCTGATGTAGCATAGACATAAAACTCAATACTTGGGTTAGGTTGACATAAGTCTTTCCTGCGATTTGTGTATTCAGTGACATGTATACGAGTATAGGTGTTTTGTTTTGTAATTGGCGTAGAACTTACTCTTATTTTACAAAATACTAGGTTGTAATATTTACCGAGATTACGCTTCTGGCGTGTAATATGTGCTCAAACCCAATCACTAAATTGATGATGACCTGAAGTAGTCTATAACGGAATTGTTATTGCAATTGTTTGTGAAAGTGTACTTGGGTGGTAATTTATGGTTAAAAAATCTGGTGTGATACACTCACACAACTTCCTTTTACAGTGATCTTATAATTAGTCAAAAATTTTATTTTTAATTTTTAATCATTTGTCAAAAATTTTCAAAAATTACAAATTCTACAAAAACGGTACAAAACAGAGCGTTAGTTGAAGAGTCAAATTTTTCCTAGTATTTTAAGGTGAATTCAAAAATGTAGTAATATACCGGGTGTTTTATTTAAAATAGGAGTTAATAAAAAATTATTATTGGTGAGGCACTAACACCCCATGAAGGATCTGTTGAAAACTCAATTTCGAATTTTTGGGGTAAATCCAATACTTCCTTTACTGTAAAAGGAAGTAAAAAAGGTATTTTTGATCCTGAGTTCGCTAAAAGTACAGATGTGGACTAGCACATTTTCCCTAAATTTTGATGTTTGTTCAGTGAACTTTTGCTGCACACCATTTACTACTTCCTTTGTAATTCTGGCGTTTAGGTCTTCTAGCAGAGCAACTCTCTCGTTGTTTGGTATTATATCTAGTACTAATTCTAATTCTTCATTGGCTTCTTGCACAGATTTGTAATGTAAGATGCGTACACTAACATTGTATTAATTTGTTACTTATTTGGAAGGTGGCCTTCAGTATCATGTCGTTCAGATATTCTATGCCATCGATGTTCTGTTCATATTTGGCTTTGAGCTTGCGTTGTTTATAAAGGTGTAGTTTCCGTACCTCGATGTGTCTTTACTTCTGTTTTCTGATATGAGGAATATGTAATAATAATAATATGCTACATATATAGATATGATATTCGCTTGTACGTTTAACATTTTGGCAATTAAACGTAATGCGTAAGTAAAGTAAAGTTTATTTTCCAAAGGATAATAGACAACGCGAACAGATTTCCTTGCCGTAGGGTTTATCGATCAATTATAAATAGTCAAATTAAAGGCATAGGTTTATTTTGAAAGTAAGATTTACGAGATTTTTCTTAATAATAAGAAATTAACTCATAGTAATTTAAGATAAGCACACATGCAAATTGCGTCTCACATAACACCCAGTACGATTCGAGACATTTTTATGGTTTCCGGATGAATGTATGGTTACATTTTGTGACGAAGGATAAAAGTGTTGTCCTTACTTGGTGGCGAAAGTTGTATTCGTTATTTTGCCGGCTGGTAAATATCGGCCTTATTGGGCTAACTCGCCGAGAAAGCTCGGGCCAGCTATGCTGAAAAAGAAAACTAAGGGAGAGGGCGCCATGTCTTCGACGTCGACAAATCCTTGAGTTGGACCTTCTTAAGGTATGGGATTAATCCAGCAAATCAAATTAGCAAGGAAAAAACCAACAACTTATAACAACATTTAATTAATCACTGGTGCTATAGTGCCAACATGTGGATCTAAGGCCACCTATATACATATCAAACAATAATTCTGCATCCAATGTGAGCTTAAATAAAGTAGGCCAAATAAACAAATAAAAAAAACAAAGTAAGCTTTAAGCTACATCAAAACAGTTCACTAAACAATAATTAGCACGGAGATACGAAGCAGTTACAATAATTAGCACGCACCCTGGAGGCAGAGTGCGGCGGACTGATCAATGCAAGCGTATGGCTAACTTTTAACCCCGAGGGTTAGCTCGAATTAACATTAAGATGTTGCTCAAAATTTCTAATTAGCGAAGACACTGTGCGATATTATGGCCATACGAAATCAAGGGAGAACGTATTCTTCTGTTTGTGATTAAAAATAACGGCTTGAATATGCTCTTAACAATATTGGTTAAACGTGCAATTGCGTAAATATTTCACGGGAGCTTGTATTCTAGCAAAAGGCTACCGAGATCCGTAGATCGCTAGCCACAGGCTCTAAGCGACTTTTAATCTGTGTTGTGGTTTCAATCTGCAAATGGCGGAGAACGAACTCCGATAAAAAGGGCCGAAATGACCGCGGCTTGGCCGTCGAACACAGCTAAAACGTACTACCGGTAAGTGCAAACATCCTACTATAATTCTTCCAAAACTCCAAGTAGTATGTTACTCTATTTTGTAGGAAACAGCGCTGTGACGCAACGAGGGAGGTTAAACTTAAATGAAGCCTCCAGCACCACCATACCGGCAACCCCGAATCAAGGTTGACATTACTTCAGGTGAGTCGAAATAGCTTTCAACAGTAGGTTTCAATATGTGGCAGCACAACTACTGCAGCTAGCCCTAACTTGAATCTAAAAGTAAATCCTAAAATGGGACTATGAGTTTATCATGCCTTCGTACTATCTGTGCGAATGGTTTGCCTAATCAGGAAAATAAATACACAAGGGAGGACGATTTACATAGCATGCCCTAATGTTAACTGTGCGAAAGGTTCGCCTAACCAAAATAAAATACACAAGGCGAGACGATTGGTATAGTATGCTCTTGTAATACCTAAACGAGTCATTCGCTTGCAGGAATACATACCGAAATCTAATTATTCCGCTTGTTTCCTTGAAGCCGCCGGCGCCTGGAGCAACAGAGATGTGAGGGTCAAGGACATCGGCTTCCAGTAGCGGTCCGAATGTTGCAGGTAGCCTTACGTTGACGTCAGTGGAGGCAGCGTAAGGACTACAGGTATGCAATGGGCGAACTCTTATTTCCCTAGCGGAATCCAAGAAGGGTAGATTGCGATATGCAATTACAACATGTCAATTCCAGGAGCACATGGCTGAATCCCAGCAAAAATTGAGTCCCAGCAAAAATTGGCTGAAAACGTACAAAATTCCCAAATAAGCCCCCGAATAAGAAGCAGGTGCTAGTGTCAGCTTAACTAAAGTTGAAGAGTAGCCAGAGCGAACGTGTAAGTGGTAACGTTGGCCCGAAATAAATCCGCAGTCGCGAACGACGTAAGTAAATCGGCAAAACTAATAATTACGAACGTCATAAAAAAACACGTACATCCTCCATATAACAAAAAAGAAGTGGAGCCAAACCAATTGGCTCTTAATTAAAGCACAAACCCGGGGAACAACTCGCTTACACGAAATTTCAAATAGAAAAGAACGTGAGAAATCCTACCAAATGTTTAACAAAATCCCAGGTTATCAAACACTTCCCAAAATGTTGGAAAAGGAACCTAAAAAAAAACCTCGTGAAAAATTGATCTGTGCCATGAGATAACAGCACTTCAATTGTAATAAATCAAGCCAGGAAAGTGCTGTTAATAAATGCGCCTATGGTTGCCTAGCCACTAGGCGTGAATGTATGTAGAATTGGAGCAAAAAAATCTGGTGTGATACATGCACAACTTTCTTTTACAGTGATCTTATAATTAGTCAAAAATTTGTTTTAAATTTTTAAGCATTTGTCAAAAATTTTCAAAAATTACAAATTTTACAAAAACGGTACAAAATATAGTGTTAGTTCTAGAATTTTAAACTAAATTAGAAAATGTAATAATATACCGGGTGTTCTATTTAAAATAGGAGTTAATAAAAAATAGAAAAAAAACAAAAGAAACCCATTTTAGAAGTATTCAACTGGAAAATCACCTATCTCACATCAATACACATTAAAAATGTAATTAAAAATGTAAAGTTTAAAAAATCGTTAGAACCGTTTTTGAAAAAATCGAAAAAAACTGAAAAATCACAAGTGGAAACGCCTACTTCCGGTTATGCGATTTTCTTCAAAAGCTTGCTGTCGCATCTACATAGTACACAAAACTTATATATGAAGTTTCAACGCCATGCCTTTTTTCCGTTTTTGAGATATTCTGTTCACAGACAGACACACAGGCAGACAGACACACAGACAAACACACAGGCAGACAGACAGACCAATGAAAACAATATGTTTTTTTTGGGATCAGGGGGCTCTAAAACGTGAAGATCTGTTGAAAACTCAATTTCGAATTTTTGGGGTGAATCCAATACTTCCTTTATTGTAAAAGAAAGTAATAAATGCAAAAGACGAAATTTAGTTAATTACTAGGGGAATTTCATGCGAAACCACCTATTAATTGTAATGAAATGTTCAAAACTAAAATACAACTAACTGTCTTCATTAAAGCATGCACAATTACAAATTGAAGCCACCTACTAAAGCTTAAAATTAAATTCAACTAGCAAATTTTCTTTAATACAAGGGAAGCTACAAACTTTCCGTAACAATTTGGCAAAACCAAGCTAGAATACATTTGGAAATCCCATTCTGGCTACACAAAGAGTCACAAAACGATTAGGGCCACATGGTAGTTCTAGTGAGCATAGAATAAGACACCTTCGACAAAGATGTGTGCAATACTCAGTGCGGTACACATTGCATCAAAATGTGATGATAAATCTAAACATGCAAATGTAGTCACTGTTAATAAGTGCGCAAAACCGGGTCACAACCATATATTTTTACTTCTATATTGCTAGTAAGGTCTGGAAACGGGCGAAAACATTAGCGCGCCGACATAGTCTCACTCTGAACACTACGCGTCTCGTGCTCATGCCTGAGAATTCGAACTTTATAAGCGAATTTTAAACTTGGCCACTTCCCCACCGCGCGGACGACGCTTGCGCACAGCTCACCAAGTGTGTAACAGAGTTGGTTGTCTGTCTCACTTACGCTGTGACCTCCCCACTTACAGGCGTTATCAATATAGTAATATTAAATGTATGAGGTTCATTTCCCCATCGCGCGGACGACGCTTGCGCACAGCTCACCAAGTGTGTAAAAGAGTTGGTTGTCTGTCTCACTTACGCTGTGACCTCCCACCCCACTTACATGCGCCAGCAATATAGTATTATTAAATATATGGTCACAACCCAAAACTGTTACACTCGGAGCACTGGAAAGCAGATGGGACCTTCACTGTACGTTGGAGGCTGATAACAGAGCTGGCCCGAGTTCATTGCCGGCTGAGGTCGCCGACAACTCAAAAATAGGGGCCGCAACTGTAGAAGTCGAGGAACATGTTGTGTGTTTTTAACTAGAGGCCTACAGACACAGAAAATTGAGTAGTTTGCACATGAGAGCTACGAGTTTACGTACCAGTAAAGTTAGGCCATAATAGCTATTTATGCAACAAGTGCTAAAAGTCGACGTTTATGCACGGGACATGACAATTATGAAACGAAGCCGAAGGCTAAGTTTCATAACATGTCTCGTGCATAAACGACTTTTAGCAAGCGTTGCATACAGTATTTTATCTACGACCTTAATTTTACTGTTATTAATCCATAAATATCGATTTAACAAAGGTTTGCATCTATGACAGTTAAAATTCATGTCATAATAAAGAGAGGGCCTTGGTACGCGGGCGAATGTTTGTGAAACCAATACTGTCAAAGTCAGTTACCAAAAGTAATTATTAATACTACACATCTGACTGTAGGTATTCATTACATAAAGCTTTAATGATTTCAAAGACACTTTACCTCTAACGCAAGAAGTAACTAGAATAACTTTACAACCTCACTTCCAGTTCGAAATTGTAGTTTTATAACCTCACTTCACTTTTAGCACATGGGCTAAAAGTAAACAGCTGATTTCTTTAAACACGCTAAATTATAAAACGTCACTTTTAGTGAAAAAAGCTAGCGCTAAAAAGCCTACTTTTAGTGGTGGTCGTAGATAAACATGTTTAGCATTGCTGTTTGATAACTTATCAATTCCTTCGAATACCTTAATTCCAGGAACTTTATCAAAAGCCACTAAGGGAGTGGAAGTGGAGACCTTTTTGTTTTTCAATAATTCGTAAGGTAAAGTATTTTTTGCAATCATGATTTCAAAATTCATATTTCCCGGTCATTCCCGATGCGCCGAAAATGACTTTTCCCGCACCGGGGTGTTTTTTACTTTCCCACAAAAACTATGGCAATTGTGTGTTCCAGGGGCGCTGTAAACGTCAACAAAAGCTAACAGGTGCTAGGATACGTATAAAAATTTAGTAATTTGTGCTGCCAACTCAGTAAAGTTGTAAAACACTAAATAATATTTTTTTAACTTTTTCAAATATTTTGAGTTATTCGTTACAAAAAACATTGTACCTACCTCTTTCGGGAAGAATTTTCCCGAATTCGCACTACATGCAGCACTCCCTTCGGCCGTGCTGCAAACAAAGTGCTCATTCGGGAAAATTAACTTCCCGAACTTGTTAGGTAAATAACTATTCCATACAAATTGCGAAAAAAAAACTACTATGATAAGAAAATGTAATTTCTTACAATTAATAGGGTAGTTCTAATTTCAACGTTCGTTTAAGTACTTTTTTGTATCAGAGCTAATGGAAAACATTGCCTTTGCTCTAAATAACAATTTTTAATTTAGATATTGACATTTCCTGTTTATAACGTATATTATGTGGTAGTTTAAAAATAAAATAATTATCTAACTGTTTCATAAAATTACCTGATGCTGCTATTTGTCCAAAACATCGTCTTGTTTCACGTAAAGCTTTAATTCTATTTCCATCATTCGGCATGTGATCGTGGAACCATTTTATCAGAGCAGATTCAGACGGAGAACGGTTTTCATCCAACTAAAAACAATAAATGATTTAATAACATATCATTTTCCGTTTTCTACGGCCGTTTTTTATTTACGCTTATTTACAATTTCAAAGATGATGTCCATAATCTAAATATAGATTTAAAGGCACAATGCCACCGCCTATGCAAATTTCTAAAGTTTATAACTAATTACCAAATGAATTGTAGATATTGACAATACAAGTGGGATTTTGAGCATCTTGACGAAACGAGTTTGATTGCCAAAACGAGACGGTGAGCCGGGTCTTGCGGCAATCAAATGAGTGTAATATCCATTACCGCACTGAGTGCGGTAATGAAGCTCTTAACAATACTAAAATTTATTTGGTTAATAGTCTACAATAACATCGATAAAGATAAAAATCATTATCAAAAAATGTTTTAGGCAAATCTTACTGAGTTAGCAGTCTTGTGGTGCCAAGTGTCATAAAATGTCAGAAATGTCTTATGCGCTACACTGCATTCATTGGAACCCTAACATAAAGTTAGTTAATGTTTGCATTTTTTTTATTATTATTTTGTATTTTGTGCATCGATTTACATATAAAATTTATTTTCCGTAGTACATACAACCTTTCAAGGTTCTGTGGATGAGCAAGCTTTAGCCTGAACTACACTGCGATTTCTACTGGTTGCTACTAATGATTTTTATTTTCCAATTTTCTAATCAATAAAATTGTATTTTATTCTATTTTTATTGTAATGTGTACAGTTGTCGACAATAAAAACTAGTACACCTAAATAGATCATAGTGACAATATTTTAACATTTTGCTAGCTACCGTTTAAACTGTTCCCATGCTCCTACAGTTACTTGCATTGCAGGTATTGTTTAAAACGTTTCCATACTCCTAAATTACAGTTACCTGTAATTTTGTTGTCATACTTTGTAAATACAAATAAAAACGATATGGTTATAATAGAAATAATTAAATTTACAAACAGAATGCATTCCAGCAAAAATTATATTAATACCTTGTAATGTCTCCACGGGTTGCAATTACAGCTTGCAATCTATCTGTTATGGAAGTTAGGAAATTTCTGATATATTCAGGAAATAAGTGGTAGTCGCTTTTACTACAAGCAACATGATATTATTCATTTTCATCATAGATACAAAATATGAAGAGCTACCCATAACTTCCTAGGAATTTTTCAAATGATGTCTTTCAACTTCATGGTAACAATGCAACTACAAACAACGTCTTTTGCAACCATACATTCAGGCAATTCTTGATGTTACTTACAGATTCTTATTGTAAATATGACATATTACACTTATGACATTTTGAAATTTCATACTCATTTCACTAATGTGCCAGTAAATAAAATATTGTATGCACCACTGGAGATACTCGTGTTTTTTACCTTCGGTACCCATGTACCCGGTACCATGTCAACCTCAGCGAAAAAAACATATTCATAAAGGCATTTTCATATTTGAAGGCAAAAATAAAACACATTGAAAGTCACAAAACGAACTTGTCAGTGTCAATTTATCCAAAGAGGTTTCTTAATTATTTTTCGCCATGCCCATCTAGTAAGTTACACTTACTTTGACATATCCATTGCAGGTAAGCTGATTTTACTGTTTCTTTACTGGTTGTCATGACATTAGGGAAGTAAGTACCTACTCCCCAAGGGAAGTAAGTCAATTGCGTCTTATTACAGTAATTTTAGTTCTATAAGTGATCTGAACGGGTTTGAACTTAACTGACCCCAACTTATTTAAAATTTAAAAACTTGTTAAGAGAGGGGCGGAGCCCCGAGGGCCCCCTTGAATATGGGCGGAGCCCAGGGGGCCCCCTTGGAGAGGGGCGATGCCCCGAGGGCCCCCTTGGAAAGGGGCGGTGCCCCAACGGCCTTCTTGGAGAGGGGCGGAGCCACGAGGGCCTCTTGGAGAGGGGCAAAGCCCCGAGGGCTCTCTTGGTGAGGGGCGGAGTCCCGAGAGACCCCTCGAAGAGGGACGGAGCCCCGATGGACCCCTTGGAGAGGGGCGGAGCCCCGAGGACCGCCTTGGAGAAAGGCGGAGCCTCCAGGACCCCCTTGGAGAAGGGAGGAGCACCGAGAGACCCCTTCGATAATGGCGGAGCCCCGGGGGCCCAGCTTGGAGAGGAGCGGAGCGCCGAGGGCCCCCTTCTTTGGTCAGACGGCGGCAGGGGAAGGCAGGTGCGGGTTGTGTAACAGAACAGAATGGCCCAACGTAATAGGCCTAAAGATGGTGGTAAATTGAATATGATAATGAAACAAACAAAAATTTATAAACATGTTTATACTGTAATAATATTTTATATTTTATTCAAATTTTTGTTGGGCAAGGAGAAAAATGTTATAAGCGTGCTCGGGGAGAAACTATCTATAACCTCGCTCGCTCGGGCTGGCAAACTCGTTCTCGACTGGTAAAAGCTACTTACTTCCCTTGATGCTTAAATAACTATTAAAACAATGTTACTTGCAACGTTTATGAGAAGATTGACACTTGTTGACATTCAACAGTGTTTTATTTTCGCCGTCAAATATGAAAATGCCTCTATCTCCCTTAATTTACAAATATCTCTTATTGGCACTCGTCTTATTACCCTATCGACAATTCTTCCTTTTTCGAAATCATTCAAATGACGGGGCATGTTTTCAAATAACCAATTTGTGGCGATCAATGAAAGCGAAAAATGTAACAGTTAATTTAAAGGCACAGGTAGCTAAGGTGTTATTCTAAAAGCTGCAATATCTACCGTGATGTATACAATATTTTATTTACAAGCATATTAGCAAAAATAGGATGAAAAATGCTATTAAGTACATTTAAAATAAAAATATGTATGTAATATCAAAGATTGCCTAAATGTATGGTTGCTAAATAGTTATTTATGTACCTAGAGCGAAAAATGATGCATTAGGCGTGAGTCCGAAAAAACTCGAACGAACGCCTAATGCATTTTTCGCTCGTGTTGCATACAAAATTTTTCCTACGACTGTAAAATTTTCGAAAATAGGTTTAAACTGGTGTTTTTTGCCATTTCTAAAATTTCCAGCGACGTGCAAATGTTTACATCAGAATTGGATATTTTATCGCCCATTTCTTATTTTTCTTGACACTTAAACACCGACAATACACAAAATAAAGCACAAGTAACTTTAAATCGCGAAAAAAGGTTTAAATCAAATTCACAGTGACAGCTGTCAACTTTGACCACTAGCCGACTTAGGTATATAATCATGAAAACTTATATAAAATTTATGTATGTTGCTATGTATTACGATTCACGATTATATACTTACGTATGACGGCTGCCGCGATGAATTCAAAACAATCAATTTTTGACGTACGTCAACAAGGCGGAAAGCTTGATTTTAGAAGCAGTCGTAGGAAATAGTAATTTACGATACAAGTGCGTAAAGCTAGTCTTTAGTCACGAGTGGGGCAGAGTTAAAACGCGAGTGAGCGAGCGTTTTAAACCCCGCGAGTGACTAAAGATGCTTTACGCATGTGTATCGTACAATATTTTATCTACGATAGAATCTACAAAACACGGTAAATATAAAAAATATTTTAAATTAAAATTAGAATTACCAGCAAGCGGTCGCAATTTTACGTGTTTTAAAAATTTTAAAACACGTTGCTATTGACTCCGTGCCTAATGAAATCTTTTAAACACGTTGCTACTAACGACGTAAACTAATGAAAACATGTTATTAAACAGTTGTTTTACAAACTGCAAACTAAAAGTCAATTTTACACACTGTCGTAGATAATAGTAATTTACGATACAAGTGCGTAAAGCTACTCTTTAGTCACGAGTGGGGTAGAGTTAAAACGCGAGTGAGCGAGCGTTTTAAGCCCCGCGAGTGACTAAAGATGCTTTACGCATGTGTATCGTACAATATTTTATCTACGATAGAATCTAGAAAACACGGTAAATATGGAAAAAAAATAAATGTAAATTAGGATACAAGCAACCGGTCGTTATTTTGCGTGTTTTAAAAATTTTAAAACACGTTGCTACTTACAACGTGCCTAATGAAATCTTTTAAATACGTTACTACTGACGACGTAAACTAATGAAAACATGTTATTAAACAGTCGTTTTACAAACTTAAAACTGCCAACTAAAAGGCAATTTTACACACTGTCGTAGATAAACGTTATTTGTAGTTGCAGGATTACCATGAGGTTGGGGGAGAAATAATTTGAAAAATCCCTTGGGAGTTATGAGTAGCGTTTCATATTTTTTATCTATGATGAAAATGAACAATATCATGTTACTAGTACATAATAGTTATTTACTATACAAGTGGGATAAGATTATCATTAATATACGTGTGTGCAAGTTACAAACAAGTGCGTAGCACGAGGTATGTAAGCACACAAGTATATTAATGATGCATTATCACACATGTATTGTACAAAATTTTATCTTACAGTAGCGCCTATTACCATACATTATACAACTGTGACTAAAATGAAGTTTTATTCACAAGTGAGTTTTCATTATTTATACTACTGCATTGTTGGTAGCACTGTCAAGCTATGTCAAATTCGTAATTTTCAGGTTAAGTTTTGCGTCATCTGTGTCAAATAACAAACAAAACCTAACCTACGAACCTCGAATTTGAGATAGACTGACAATACACTTCAGTACTACCAATTAGTGATGGGCTTATTCGAATGAAAAATAACCGGTTATCCGGTTATTGAAATAACCTAGGTAACTCGGTTTTCGTCCCAAGTATTTGAATGAAAAATAACCTCATGCTGATACGTACTACGCTTTGAATATAAAACCTATATTCAAAGGTACTACGTGCCGTATCTCAGCGACCTACGCAGTGCTCAAAATTCTGTAAATATAAATACGTCATAACTCATAAACAAAGCAGGTTGTACTGAAAACATCATTTGGTTATCGCGTAACTACCTCCTATCATAAAAAATATCAAATTCTGGGAACCTGAAACCTGAACGCCTAAAAACTGCAAACGCATCAAGCTATAAAACAATTTTTTATATGCTTACATCTCCAAAGGTTTTAAACAAGCCCGCCCGATCGATAAAGATAAACGTTTTACCACTTTTTATTGCGATTAGCAAGCAGTCCCCCATATTTCTTTCTTTCTACACTTCTTAATAAATACCTCTTAATTTTCAATACATAACACATAATGTACGGTCGGCGCCTTAGAAATCGGACACTACACACTATTATGATATATTTTGCATGTATTTTTTAAGTGTATAAACTGGGTTTTTACAGTTATTATGGTTTTAATTGTTACGTCAGATTGTTTATTGTTTGTCAATTATGAAATGCCATCTCACATTAATGAAGTAACCGGAACAAGAATACTCCAAAGACTAGAAGAACATATTACGTGTCCCGATTTCTAAGGCGTCGACCGTACATATTATGTTTTGGTTTCTCTGCTATCTGCAAGTTACGATGTCGATGCAGATGACGGTGAACCGATGTCGATGCAGATGACGGTGAACTGCCAACCGGCAAACCGGCTGACTTAATCGAAACGAATCGAGAGCCAAAATTTATTCGAATGATTATTCCAATAATCATTCGGTTATTAATATTATTCGAATGCAAATAATTCGGTTATGAAAATTGTCCGGTTATGCCCATCACTACTGCCAATACACTTCAGTACTGTTAAACGTATACCACAAATCATAGGCGACTAATTATAAATTTATTTCGCGACATATTCTGACTGCGCAAACTATTTAGGCACAAGAATTGCTACTGTAAAATAAAACGTCGTATATCATACGTGAGCGAAATGCCATTATAAGCTCGTGACAAACTGTATCGCTCGTGCTGGGGCACTCGCGATTCAAAATTCTCACTCGCAAATAATGATGCATTTATCTCACTTATAATATAATCTACTATTATCTACAACTGCCCAAAATTGAGAAAAGTGCATTAAGAGAAATGTCAGATTTATAATTTTCAAAAATATTTTAATAGGCAAATGTCATTCATTTGACACTATCTCAGTTAGGTAATGAAGCTATTACACCACTAGTTGTGTAACGAACTTCGTTGCCTACCGGAAATAGTGTCAAATGAGTGACGTAATAAGTCCTTATCCAAGCAGTTGTAGATAAAGACATTTATCCACAACTCACATAGAAGATTATTCGCGGAAGACCAGGTAAAAATGCAACCCAAAATACGATTTATAAAGCTAACTGGATCCCTATTGCATTAGCACCTCGAATTTGACATAGACTGTTTACATGTCATTGGTGGCACTGTAAGTCTATGTCAAATTCGAGGTGCTAATGCAATAGGGATTCAGTTAGCTTTATAAATCGTATTTTGGGTTGCATTTTTACCTGGTCACGCTCGTCATCTTAGGTGAATAACCCTGTATTATAGAGGCAAAATTACACAAATATCAGTTGTATTATGTAGGCCATAAACCCCTAGAGTTCTATAGCCATAAAACCCTAGGGTTTTATTTTATTTAAAACATTGTCAAGTTATGTCAAATTCTAGATTTGCACGTTAAGTTTTGCGTCAGTCTGTGATAAGTAACAAACAAAAACTAACCTAATAACCTCAAATTTGACATAGACTGAGAATACGCTTCAGTGCTGCCAAACGTATAACATGAATTACATGCGACTCTAATTATAAATTTATCTGACCTCTCAGTACTTTCCAAAATGTCACTATGACTTTCCACGGCTGTCACTGGTATGGCATACGTGTGTTATTATAAATAAATCACAAGAGAACAATTGAGGCCTCGAGGCCGCTAGGCCGAGAATGGTCACTTCTCGAGTGAATTATTTGTAATAACACACCCTTATACCAGAAATAACTATTATTATTATTATAAAATATTATAATATCGGTAATCTAAAATTAATTCAATGCTTTCAACTCGATCTTGAAATTTATAGAAGCCGAGTAGCGCAGATGGGTAAGAGCTTGCCTTGCATTAAGCAAGTCCTCGGTTCGAATCCTGCGAGGGCCGGAATTTTCCGCAGCCTTGCGATTTGAACCGGGCTCGGTGAGACCATTCACAGTTGGGCACCAAATTAACTGTGCTCTACTCAGAACCACAGACCTAAGAGATAGAGTAGCAAGGTCAACATACCACACACACACACACACCTAACACAATAGTTGCTGTGCAAGCATAAAAGGCGCGCTCCAACTTTGTATCCCGAATCCGGGACAAGTTGAGCATTGTACCGCCAGATGTAAGCACATAAAGCACCAGCCTCTAGACCGCAAAGTAAAACGGGGTTATCGATTATACGTACATACATACTCGATCTTGAAATTTAATAATATGAAAGGAGTTGCCGTCATTTCAGTCGTCGTGTATACAGATTAGATGTTCTAATCTGTTCGAGATTAATGATATTCATATCTTCAAATAATTGATAAAGTTCTTCCTTTTATTTAGTATTATTATTCTAAATTCTACCAACCTGGGTCGTATAAGGAACCATAAATAGATAAATAACATGTGAGCAAATGAAAATGAAATCAAGCGTGCTCTATTACTTCTGATGTTTTTAATTTATATATGACAGTTATTATAATTGTAGAAGTGTCAAGTTCGTTACATGTATGTTTAAACTGCAACGTTGAACACTTTCAGCAGTTCTTATAACTTAATACATAATTATTGATGTAGCATATATAACATTGTTTTTATGTTAATTTTCAAAGAAAATTTTGACATTACAGTCAGTGACAGTTAGGCAATGGTTTAGGTTATGTATGTGTATTTCATTCTAAAACAATAACATAATGGGAATTAATAATCGATATATGGTTCAGTTTTCAAAGCCAAGTCTGATCTTACTTTCGTTTACTCACATGTTAGATGGCATGCACATATTTACCACTTTGTCTCAACAAATCAGAAACTTTAATGAGACTTATGTAGAGAAAGTGAACGTCATTAATTATTAAGCTATTATCGCCCTTCTTCTTCCTAACCAGCTCTAGTGGACTATAGCAAAATAACCAAAGGTACTAGGTTCGAATCCAGATAGCTGCCCTGTACATTTGTCATTTTCGACCTGATTTCGTTTGAAAAAAATTCCTTCGCTTAATTTGACGGCGAATCTAACAAAAACTGTCTCAAGGGAACAATGTAGAGTGTGTTTTCATTTTGTTTAAGTGATTTATTTAACTCAAAAGTCTGATTAATTGTATCTGATTAGTCATTTAGAAATTTAGATGCAGCAATCTTCAATTTAGTATGTATTCTAGTTTCTTACGAATCTTAAAAAAGGAAAAAAAAATGAAAAAGCTTGTATATCGTTGAGCAAACAACATTTATGAGCTTGTTTGTCTTTATCTGATTTTTGGATTGCCAGTTTTCGTGTGGCGGTGATACTAAAATACGCCCTGCTACACCTACACACAATACTCACATACAAGAATGGGGCCCGAGAAGACGAAACAGAAACTGTAGTAACAAAAATTTGTATGATCGGTCTTAGAAATTAAGTAGACAGACGCAGATATATTTAAAATATATATAGAACTATAGAATATAGTTAATTTTGTATTAAGTGCGGCAAATGAGTGCTTTTGTTGTGAGTGACAATGACACTTTTAGGCGAGACCGTTAGGTCGAGGCAAAAAAGTAATTCGAATACGCCAAAGAACACTCATTTTATCCATGAAATACAAACAATATTTTTTCTACTATCGAAAAACAAGAATATTAATATTGTTTCGCGCCCTAGTGCGCGAAATGCTTTTTTTCACGTCGCCAATGGTAACGTAAACTATACAGGGCGATCATTTGAAAACGATCCACCCCAATATCTCGGTGCACAAGGCTTTCTAAAGAAATCGCTGAGACATGTCAACAATATTAATGAGGGGGACATATTTTTACATAAAAGTTACATAACACGTTTTATTCCCCTACCCTCCAGAGTCTCCTCCCCAAACATTTTAAATGGCAAGGGGGGTTATGTGATACCTCATTTGAAAGCCCTTTGTATTACCTACATTTTGACGTTTTGCTTTTTAAAATCGGTTGATTCGTTTTTGAGATATTAAGGGAAAAGTGTTTAAAGTTTATTAAAACAAAAGAGAGCTTTTAAAACGCATAGCAGGCTGTTGTCATAATGCATTACTGAATGTTTTTATTGCCAGTACTTGTCAAAGTGTTTGGCAATAATAATAATTGTTGATGTTCGTTTAAATTAAAATCGATAGATTTGTTTTTAAGAAATTTAAATTAGGCAAAATAGCAGGCTGTGCAGAAACAATTAAATGATGTTTTGACTTTTGTGCAAATTTAATATTACAGTGTTTGTGTGTGTTTTACTTTGCGGTTGGAGATTTTTGTGAAATTTAAAAAATGGTTTACACGTTAGCTGAAAGAATTGAAATTATTTTTATTTACGGTGCCGAAAATCAGTGTGCCCGAAGAACTGCTGCTACTTTCAACGAAAATAATCCGGACAAGCATGTTTCACACAAGTATGTTTTGGAGTTGGTTGGAAAATTTAGAGAAAGTGGATCTGTTGCGAATAAAAAAAGAGATCAGCCTAGAGTTCTACATGAAGCAGCGCAAATCAAGTTTTAGGACATTTTGCAATAAATCCAAATAGTTCCCTTCGCCGGGTTTCTGCCATAACTGGAATTTCATGTGGTGCAGTTCACAAAGTTATGAAACTTTTCATCCGTATAAGATGCAGATTTATCATGAATTAGCCGAAGAAGACTTTGATAGACGAATTGAATTTTGCGAAACAATGACAGCTATGATAAACATCAATCCAAATGTATTAAAAAACATTTGCTTTAATGTTGAATGTACCTTTTATATTAGTGGATTTGTAGACAAACATAACTGTCGCTATTGGAGCGATGAAAATCCGCACATCTTTAGAGAGGGCCATTCTCAATGGCCGCAAAAAATAAATGTGTGGGCTGGTATATTGGGAGATGCTATAATTGGTCCTGTATAGCAGAGAACTTAAATGGCAATATTTATTTGAATATGCTAGAAAATATAATCGACCCTTTAATAATAGAGGCTCTAGAAAACCAACGTGATGAAGAAGGGAACTTACTTCTAGCAGAAGAGGAGCTTCGTTTTCAACAAGATGACGCTCCTCCGCATTATGTTTTACCGGTCAGGCAGTGGTTAAACGACAATTATCCGAATAAATGAATCGGTAGAAGATGACCGATAGAGTGGCCACCACGATCCCCTGACTTAACGCCCCTAGATTTTTTCTTTGGGGACATTTAAAGTCAACCGTTTACAAAACTGAGCCAGAAAATATTCAAGATCTACGGCAAAGAATAAATCACGAATGTAGGTTTATTCCACGAGAGGTATTTCAGAATGTTAGATTAGGATTTGAACTGAGACTCTATCAGTGTTTATCCGAAAATGGAGGACAGTTTGAAGAGTTACGTTAAAATTTAATTATTTCTGCACGGCCTGTGCTATTTTCTCTAACAATTATTGTTATATTAAATTTCTCTAAAACAAATCTATCGATTTTAATTTTCTTTGCGTAAAAAATAGTATTTTAAAGGACCTTTAATTTGAGGTGTCACAAAGGGCATAGTGCCATTTAAGATTTTCAAGGTTGGAGGGGGGGGGGGGAGGAGTGAGTATTAGCGCGACGCAGATTACGCTTTCGTGTGTCCCCCATCCTGTATAGAAAAGAACTTATACATTTTTTTTCGATATTTGGTGTGGTTCACGAGATATACAGGGTGGATCGTTTTCAAATGATCACCCTGTATAACCTATTTTTGCTAGATTAGAAAAAGGTAAGCTTCGGGTATCAATAGCGATGCGTAAATGTCACCTTTTTTGGCGGTTGTAGAAAATAGCTATTTATGTCACGAGTACGAAATTCAGGCCTTTTTTGGACCAACCGCAATTTATGATCAAGCGAAGAGCGAGCGAGGCACATAAATTAGGCGAGTCTAAAAGTCCGTATGAGTTACATTTAGAATTTATTGTTCTACTGCTTTAGAAACGTTTCTTTTTTAATTAAATAGGGCAGTTTAATCCAGAAGTCGATGAGGTCATTATCATGCCAAAAAAATTGAAATGTGTATTTTGATTTCGACCAATGGAAACACAGTGTTGGTTTTTGTTGCTGTGGTTATTAATTACTGCTACAAAGTAAAAGAAACTAGTATGAAAAATGGGCGTTTTCAGCAGTCAAACACTGCTAAATTGATAGCTTTTCAATGCAGTGAAACAAAAAGAATTTAATTATTACGATTCTTTAGTATCCACAAACCTTTTACTTGCATCACGTTAATGAGCTTTCAGCCATTTTTTAAGATTCGACGCCATTGAATAGTGTATGATTTTAAATATACACCAAGTTACACTTGCCACTGCTTATAACGGTAACTATTTGCAGTGAACAATTTCATTATTACTTATTTTAAAGAGTTCATCCTTGGAAACTTATTCAAAGAGTAATTTCGGGAATAGTCGGTTCTTTGTAAAGCGAAGTGTGTGCTAACTCCTGTATAACAATGTTTTTATAAATAGCAGCGGATTGTCTTATCATTACTCATACACATATGTGTAAATTTGTGAAACAATTATTGTTGCTAGTTATAGTAAACTCTAAGAATTTATATGCAACCCACTTACCACTACTGCGTGATGTTACGATCAATACAAATATCTTCGAGTTTTAATATTAAAATGCACACTGGAAATATCTAAACATTACAAAAAATCCATTGTGGCTGTACATTCTAAGAGAGAAACACTTTTTATTAGTATATTTTTCGCTTATAAAATGTAAATTTAAGCAAGCCAAAGAAAACTAAGAAGAAATAATGAAAGGTTTACTTTACAACTTATAAATTATAATCTTCGAAACAAAACTATCCTTGTATATAAAATTCTAATTAATTGAAGTATAAACTCGTAGAAAGTAATTGGTTATGGTTTTTCCGTCTAATGTAGAATATGGATTGCGTGATATTTTTTTATTTGCAAACATAAGTGTTTTTATACTTCACTGTAATTTTTAGGCCCCACTAAACATTCTAAACGGAAACTTTAATCCTAACGAGTTCAATGTTAAGATAGAATTCTTGTTATATAATATGTATTTTTAATTTATATCCAATAATACGGCACTTAGTAAAGGTGTGTATGTAAAAGGTTTTATTTATATTTTTGTGGAGATTGAAGTCAAGGTTTACCTTGCGAAATAAATCATTCAATTTTTCATAAAATGCGAATACTTACCACTTCTAGGTAACCAAACACGCACTGACTAATGCACTAAAAGTTAAAAATTCATTATACAAATTTAGCGTGTAAATAGTTTTATAGGTACCTCGTTGTCTTCATCAGAACGTTTTCTCCTCAGGTAACTGGTATGATACCCAAAATTATCCGAATTACCCGAATTATAGCCATCTCTTTTGTTGCCCATAGTATCAGTATTTCCATAATGTTCGGAAGACCCCCTTCTTATTCCATAATCTTGTGATCCATGTGCATATCCATTATTGCCATAATTACCATAGCCACTGCTATTTTGACGACCGCTGTTATCATTATGATTATTTCCATAACTAGATTGAGTGCTTCCATATCCGTCATTTGATCCATACCTTCTGTGTGAACCATAATCTCCATGTTGTCCGTAATTTCCATTTGATCCATAACCTCCATTTGATCCGTAGTATCCATTTGATCCGTAACCTGCATTCGATCTGTGACCTCTGCTCGATCCGTAACCTTCAGTTGATTCATATTCTCCATTTGATCCGTAACCTCCATTCGATCCATAACCACGATTCGGTCCATAACCTCCATTCGTTCCGTATCCTCTGTTCATATCGTAGCTTCCACTTGATCCATAACTACCGCTTGAGCCATAACCTCCATTTGAACCATAACCGTTATTTGATCCATAACCACCATTTCTATTATAGTTGGTGTTCCGACTTCTATCATTTTGGTTCCTTTGGTCCCAACTACCACCATATCGCCTTGCATTGTAATCGTCGTTTCTTCCATCGAAACCGCTGGAATTTCGGTAAAAATAAGAAGATTCTGAAGAATCTTCGTCCGATACCTCTGCACCACATTCAGATAAAAATTTCTTAATTTCCATTTTTATAAATTCATTTGGATCGTTACCTCCATAGCTCTTGTTGCTGTTATTGCGAAAATCTCTATTGAAATTTTTTATGTTGGTAAATTTATTTTCTGAGTTATTTACTGATGCAATAGTAAGTATAAGCGACACCACAATTGGAACGTGCATGTTTCCATTTGACGAGGGAGTCGATTGCGGTTAACATTTAAGTCGGCGAGTTGAAACTAACTAATAATGAACATCCTTTTTCGATTTTATGTGGATTTGAATTAAATGATAATTACAGATTTCACATTAACTTCAATGGAACAATAACGATAGCTTGACAGGGACAATTTTGCATTATTAAATTGTCCGAAATGATGCGATAACAAAGGTTTACCAGTTTAGTTTTGTTGCAGTTTTCTGCGTCCTTGTTCTATAAAAATTAATTTCCTTGAACACTATTAGTGATGAATAGCAGTCGCATTGAATGGTATGAGAGTATCTACTAATTGTTAATTATATTATATTCCGAAGAGCCTATAACAAAGCAATGCACAAAGACAGAAATTGTATATTTGAAAGTTTAGACTAACTACTATATTAATTCATCCTTCTTAAAATTATGCACAATCAATTATATTACTAATTTAAGAAGCTGTAAGTATATAAGAAACTATAATACGTAGAGAGATTAAAAAGTGACCTTATTTATGACCTATCGAGGTTTACAGCATATTTCTACTCTAGTAAAATTATTTTAAAATGTTCAAGCAATGGGCGACGCCTGGAGAATTCAGCGTTCGCCTAAACTGTTAGATACCAGATCTATTAACAATAGCACGTATTCATTGTTTTACTTGTTTAAAGAAATAAACTTTCCTGTCGGAGTGTATATAGATAAAGCACTGACATTTAAAAAATTACCCTTATGGCACATACCTAGTATTAGCAACAACTTTTAAATAACCATATAATTAGATTCACAACTATTGCATCTATGCACATTACGAAAGTATTTAGATTCGTAGTCTAAACTGTGAATCGAGACGGTAATGACAATTATATATTTAAAAGCGGGCCTTGCTGAATCGATCCAGGCAGCCGAAATTCAGGGTTAAGCAAGGTATGAAGAAGTGGAAGAGAAAATATAATAATATGAGATGAACGAGATATATCCAAATTTGCTGCCTTGCAGTAATGGTGTTGAATCACTAGAGACTAGACGTTTGAAGAAAGCCACTTCTAAAGAAAACCGGAGGTAGACAAGACTCCTTAGTCAAAACGGTGCGTATAGGGGAAGAAAACCCCAAACAATGATTTACTCGTCCTCCAAGTTGAGGCAGTACCCCAATTCCTGTAAAATATTTAAAGGGCAGCTAAAAATTCACAATAACACACAAATCGCCCTGAAGTCGGAAGAAGGCAATCCTCGTGTTCACTGTGCAGG